>VZQC01004208.1:3757872-3889593 GCA_009823505.1 Rhizomys pruinosus
ATATATATATATATATATTTACATATATATATATGTAAAATAGCAGGTATAGAGTGATCAAGATGACTCAGCAAGTAAAGGAGCTTGCTGCCAAGACTGATGGCCTGAGTTTGACCTCTGGAGCCTACATGGTAGAAGGAGAGAAATAAGACTGAAAGTTGTACACACACACACACACACACACACACACACACTTGCAAATAAGTCAATGTAATAAAAATAACAATAATATACTTGGTCCACTTTCCATGCAAATGTTAACACCTAACTTACAGATATTCACCCAGGGATCTCTCTGAGAATTGTTCATGGTAAAACATTTGGCCAAAAAAATAACTACTCAATAGTGAGTCTATTGTCTGCTGAGTTTTAAGAGTTCATAAATCAAAGCTAGTTATTTTATCAACTAGACTACTTATTTTGTTGATTTAAATGAGAAATACTGTACTTCTCCATTCTGTCCCCTATGGACAGATATAGTTCTCCAAGGCTGGATGCTTTCATTTGCAGCAAGCTGTTGTTTGTTGTTATTAGATTTATCTACTATCTATTTTTAAGTGGCTTCTAGGAGTCCTAAGTACTTCACGGTAAGTATATTTACTTATTGACAAATATGAAAAAATTTCAATTTAGGGGGCTTTATAATTATTCTTGCTAATTATTCATCTACATACCCTATTTCCCCTAAACATCCCATTTTGACTAATGAATAGACCTGTGGAAGGAATAGCCATTTGAAATTTGGATCACGTCTTGTCCCTGGAGTGGATGTCTCTTAGTTCTACAGTGGGACTTGGAGATAGTTTCTAAGTACTCAGATTAACATCAAACACCTGCCTTTCCAACACTGCTAAGGTTTTCCTTTAACTACTATCAGTTTTATGTCTCCCAGAGTGCCTTCTGATGCCTGTGTCCTTTGATTTTGGACTCATGCCCCTAGTCCATGGGAGCAGTGCATCTGGAAGAACAGGGTTGCACTGTATGCCATTCCGTCTGCACTCCTGCCCCCAGTGATACCCATTGAGCCGACCTCTCTGGTTGGCCACTATTACACTAACAGAAACCTTGCTCTGAGGTTGGCAAATTTAGGCCAAACGAGTCTGTATCTTTTGCTCATTATCAGTAGAAATTAAAAAATCTGTGTCAGAGCCGGATGTGGTGGCGCACGCCTTTAATCCTAGCACTCGGGAGGCAGAGGCAGGCGGATCTTTGTGAGTTCAAGGCCAGCCTGGTCTACAGAGTGAGTTCCAGGACAGCTGGGGCTACAAGGAGACCCTGTCTTGAAAAGACCAAAAAAAAACTAAGAAAAACATCTGTGTCCAGTTCAAATACATACTTGTCCTCGTCCATTTACACATTTTTATCAGCTTTGTCAATAGCCTGCTGTACGCCGTGTACTTGGTATGCTGGAAATTGATTTCTTTGAGAACCTAATAATTTACTTCAGATTTACTTTCAAATTGTTTATATATCTTTTCCATCTCTTTAATAACAACAGGTATGTTCTCTTTTGTGTATGTGTGTGATAAGTGTGCACACACATGTGGAGGCCAGAAAATTTCACTTATCTTCTATTACTCTCCACCCTGTTCCCTTGCTTGCCAGCAAGCCCCCAGAATCCTCCTAGCTCTGGCCCTCAACACTAGAGTTATAGGCTGAGTAGCCATGCCCAGATTTTATATGCATGCTGGCAATTCTAACTCAGGTTCCCATTTTGAGAGTAAATGTTTTTACCCACTGAGCTGTTTCCAGGCCATGGTATGCTTCTTGAGTAAGCCAAGAAATTTGTGAGTGTGTGTGTGTGTGTGTGTGTTGCGTGTGTCGTGTGTGGTGTGGTGTTGTATGTATATGTTCATGCGTGTGTGGTCATTCATGTGGAGACCGGAGGGAGACAACAAGTGTCTTTAGCACTCTCTACCTTGTTTATTGAGACAAGACATCTCACCCAACATGACACTCAGTAATTAGCTTGACTGATTGACCAATGAGCTCCAGGAATCTGCCTGGTGTTCTGCTCTCCTCTACTCCCGTGCTGGGGTTACAGATATGTAATGTTGGGACAAGCTTTTATATGGATGCTGAGAATCTAATGATCATGTCAGCAAGCACTTTACCAGATGAGCCATCTCTCAGCTCCCCAGTTCTCTTTTTTTAAATAATCTTTAGTAAACCCATACAAAATAATAGGTTCCTTTAAAAAATATTTATTTTTATTTTTTGGGTATGAGTATTTTGCTTGCATGCTGTAAGTGTACCGGGTGCAGCAATACCCACATAGGACAGAGTTACCAGGAGACAGTTGTTAGCCACCATGTGGGTGTTGGGAACTACCCTACCTCTTTCCGAGGTGCCAAGGCCGCCTCTCTTAACTGCTGAACCATCTCTGCAGCCCAAACTATGGCTTTTAAATGATTCTTGCACACAACTCTATCATTGTACCTCGCTCATATTTGACTCACTACCTTCCTTGTCTCTCCTCCCACATTGTTCTGCTGGTACTCTTCTTCCGATCGGCCTCCTTCTTTCTTCAGGAGATACTTGTGTATTCGACATATATCTCTACTATATATATATATATATATATATATATATATTTACTTTTCCCATATGAGAAATAACTTGGCAATATTTATTTTTCTTTTTCCCTCACATTTTTTCTTATTCCCAACTCTCCTCCTCCCTTTAGTTCCCATAAGACCCCTTCTTCTCTCCATAGTCATTTGCCTTCCTATTTTCACATGTGTGTATATATATGCATGTTTGCTTAAATCCAGATTAAGCATCTGAGAAAACCATGGAATACTTGTGTTAAGTATGGCTTATTTCCCTTAACAGGGTGATCTCTGGTTCCATCCATTTTTCTCTAAATAACACAATTTATAAAACTTTATAAAACTCCATTGTACATATACTACATTTTCTTTATGCCTTTGTTGATGGGCATCTTAGCTGGTTCTATTTCATGGCTGTTGTGAATAGTGCAGCAATAAGTACAAGTATCTCTGTGGTATGCTGACTTAGGCTCCTTTAAATGTTTTCCCAGGAGTTAAACCTGGCAATTCTTTGCAGGTGAAACTTGCACCAAATAAATTTAATGTTCTTAGTACCCTCACATTCCAAGAATATCCTTTCCAGGATATGGAGCTGAGAGGGATGCAGCACTCCATCTTTTACTGAAGAATGTCCTACATTCTTAGGCTTCTTACATAGCACATCCTTCTATTGAAATGGTGTTTTTATTACTTTTACAATGTAAATGTCAAAATGCAAAGAGAAGACACTGGAGGCAAAGGAACATTTGGATTCATTAACGTTGCACTTAAGAATTCAGCTTTTGATTCTGGAAATTGCCTGTAACTGAAATAAACTCACATATAATTTACCTTTTTTAAAAAAATCTATAGGAAGCTCAAATCTAGAAAGATGAAGAAGCTGGCCGAGTCTCACTAATATTCCCACATCCTAGCACTTTTCTAGTTTTTCCTTCACTAAATTTGCATTATCAGTTAAAGGTTTAACTTACAAAGTAAAAAATGTCTTTTCAAACACAAAGGGCATCGAAACAATCTATGAAACAATCTATGTTTTTGTTTTTGTTCCTTGCTAATTGCTACTATAATTTTTTCAAACAAAATTCCCCTAAAAACCGAATTTAATAATCAAGACTGTTAAAAACTAATTCCTATTGTTGATGACCCAAATAATAATTTGCCCCCAAGAGTGCTTAGTCTGCATAGCTTTAATGTTCAGTTTAGAATAAACTTTGAAAGAAATTGATGTGAAACTGTTATCAAAGGCATAACCTTTTAAGTTTTCATTAACTTATTCTCAGGTTATTGTGATCACATTTAGAAAGCCTCCCATTCATTACAGTAAATGTTCCTTGAAAGCCACGCCATACCAGGGTCTGTGGTAAGGGTGCTTTGCGGCCCTGTGTACTCCTGACAGAATTCCCATGATTTCCTTTCTGTAGGTAAGTACTCAGTCTTTCTGGCCTTGAACTTCTTCAGGTGAAAGCGTAAGATCTCTATCTGTCCTTCAGTGTGGTGGGGTAGCTATGCACAAAAAGGTCCTGAAATTTAAAATGCAATAGCATGAAAGGAGTTTTCCCCAAGTTGTCATCTGGGCCAACTAATGCCTAAAATGGGGTGATTGTTCCATATTTGTGATGAATTCCGTCCTTCATTTAACAAATATGCATTGAATATCACCGAAGAGAAAGATACTCTGCTGAATGCATTAGGAAGTGCAAAGACTTCCTACATAGTATGTAAAGGTTATAAATAGCCTGCATGCTCTGATCACTCATTTTATAATCCCAAATTTAGGACATGAACAGGTGTGTATAAGGTCCCTGGTCTGTTGTCTCAGTAGAACTGGGATAAAAAATAAACCCTCACCTTACTAGCTTTACCATTATTTTGGTCTCAAGACTAAAAAGGGAGATTTTATGGTTTGGTTCAATTTCACTCATCAGTACTACGGAGCCATAACTCATTTCAATGTAGGAGAAGCTGCATGGATTGCAGCACTGGCAGCCCTAGCAGTCTATTTTTACCCTTCTCTAACAGACAAACTCATGTTAAATGTCTGTGCAACTGTTCTACCTTTTATTAATATTTGCACTGACCAAACACACCCAGTTTCGTTCCAGGCTCTTTGCCTGCATGGTGGCGCATGCCTTTAATCCTAGCACTTGGGAGGCAGAGGCAGGCAAATCTTTGTGAGTTCAAGGCCAGTCTGGTCTATAGAGCGAATTCCAGGACAGCTGGAATACAGGGATACAGGGAGACCCTGTCTCTAAAAGACCAAAATAAATTAAACAAGTAAATAAATAAATAAACAAATTAGCAGGTGTTGGCCCCATTTACCTGCAAGGCAAAGAACCACTGAGAGGTCAGAAGAGCTCTGCCCCGAACTCAGCACAACTCACAAGGCGAGGAGGGTCATTCAATTTCCCCAAGATCTCTCTCATTCCGAGCTCATTTACATGGTGCCTTTCCTACTTCAAAAGAACATGTTAATTTTCATAGGACGCATTCCTTAATAAGGTCATTCATTTTCTTTCTTTCTTTTTTTTTTTTTTGGTCTTTTCTTTTTTTTTTTTTTTTGGTCTTTTCAAGACAGGGTCTCCTTGTAGCCCCAGCTGGCCTGGAACTCACTCTGTAGACCAGGCTGGCCTTGAACTCACAAAGATCCACCTGCCTCTGCCTCCCAAGTGCTAGGATTAAAGGCGTGCGCCACCACACCCGGCCTTTTTTGGTCTTTTCAAGACAGGGTGTCCCGGTAGTCCCAGCTGTCCTGGAACTCACTCTGTAGTGTAGACCAGGCTGGCCTTGAACTCACAAAGATCCACCTGCCTCTGCCTCCCAAGTGCTAGGATTAAAGGCGTGTGCCACCATGCCCGGCTAGGTCATTCATTTTCATATGTTTACTCCATAACTTCTGTATGTTCTAATGAACCAAAGATATGTAAAATGGGGTTGTCTTCAAAATAAGGCTTTTGTTTCAGGGTTTGACCTTTGTCACATGGTTCACCACGACTTCTTATTGGCATGTAGAAATGGGATGGCAGTTGGATAGCCTTCCTTCTATCCCACACTCCAGCTGATACACTAAGCAGGATTATTGTGTAGCAGAGGTAAAAGAACCTTCTGAACACACACACACACACACACACACACACACACAGGTCTGGTTTCCCTACTTGTGAACCAAAACCAGTTCAAAGATCTTTCAAGATACTTACTGGTGTGTTCCAAGTCCTCAAATGCACACCAAATAGCCCTCCATTGTTTTGCCACTCTTATTCTTATTATTTCATATCCGGAATATTACTGGGATATATTTTGTGCTGACGCAGGATGGGGATGAGGATTCAAATTTCTGACCAATATTCTTTGACTGAAGTCTGCCTTGAAAGGCTGCAGGTTATTCAGAGAAGCTGAGCATGTTCTCGGCTTTCAAGATCAGTATATGTCTCCTGCCCGGGGCATCTCAACTTGCCCTTTGGGACAACCGCTTATCCAATCCGCAGCCATCCATCTTCTTTCTGTATGTGTGTTTAACTTGCTGTTTTACTTGGCTAATTATGCATGGAATTCTTCCTATTCCAATAAACAGAAGGGCCATGTGTATTTCACTGGTCGATTTTACATGCAAAGCCTTGAGAATACAATGAACCAGATAAGCAAATTTTTTTATTTTGAAAAAGATCAACTCACTGGCCTTTTGAGAATGAAGCTGCTGCATCTGTTGATTACGGCTTCAATGTGACCAAACAAGTTTTGCATCGCCTGCTTCCTTTAGATACCTGGCTTCTAGTAAATTAAGCTCTAATTTAGAAGAAGTCTGGTGTGCACATAGTTAAAACATGTCTAACTCTACCAATCTCTGTCCTCTGCATCTATGATCCAGGGTGGGGCTAAAGGTCTTGACCTTGTCACTCTTCCTGAGGACAAGAGGAAAGTGTGAATGCAGTGTCCCAGAAGAGAGGCAAAAATCTTTTTGAGCACTCTGCCCTGTCCAAATGTTTCACCAGTCCTCTGCAATGGCTTTTCTAATAGTTGATAGCAAAAACTGTGAACTTGGTTTTTCCATTAAATGTATAAGAAAAGAGGTCACTGGGCTGCCTGCTTTTCTTTCTAATTTTTAAGACAGTAATTAACAGAACTTAACACCAGCCAGGCTTGGGCAAATGCAAACAAGATCTCTATAGACAACACCACATACTCCTGCAAAAATATGCCTAAACAACATACCTTGTGGGAGAGGATTATTTCTACTTACTGAGTCTACAGGAGCCCCCTTTCTGTACTCTTCAGTGTTTGAGTAAAGAAGAGAGTGGAGAGAGAGAGAGAGAGAGAGAGAGAGAGAGAGAGAGAGAGAGAGAGGAGAGGGGGCGCATTAGTGAATAGCGACTGTGGCATTGATGTTTGAGCGCACTTCTGAACTGGCTTTTGTTGAGACTATCAGTGTAGAAAGCATGCGCTGTCCCAAATCCGCTGTTACTATGAGGAATGAGGAGCTGCTTTTAAGGTATGTTGTTGGGTCCTTTGTTTTTAGTGTATGCTTTCCTAGTTCCTAGAGCTGGTGGAGACACCAATCTTGTCCTGAATCAAGCAGCTTCCTTCTCTTAGAAGAGGAGAGGAAAAAGAATCTAAACAGAGAGAGGGAAATGAAATTGAGACCAAGAGATTGGGGAGAGAGTGGAGAGGGAGCCAGCGAGAGAAAGGAGAAGGACTGTTGTGAGGGAGTTCTGTTTGGACTAGTTGCCTTTTGAAAGCAGATCATGTATTTGCTCCCTGCTATCTTCGAGCGGCCAGTGGATGTTTTAAGGGCTCTGAATCTGGCTCTTGGCTCGTCTTTTCCTTTGCAATGTCTAAGCCTCTTTCATTATTATGCACTCTGCATGGAATAATCACCGAAAAAGGAGCTGAGGAGACTCCATATTAGGCTTGCGTTCCAAATACCACTCTAATCTGGACTTAGCCTACCTAAATAGTCCTCCTGTGTTACCAGGTTTGGATCACTTTATCCTGTTTGCCAAAATGTGTACCTGTTTGGAGACCTCTGTTCATGCATGGCGTCCTGGGTCCCCGTGTGTGGGGAAGCAAATATTTGCTTCCTGCATGGGTATTGGGGTTCTATCATATACCACGGAGGAGGGACCACTGATCTTTTGGAAAACAGAGAGAAAATTATGATAGAATTGGCATCCGGCTTTGAAAAATGTAGTCTTTTGTTTATTTGCTAGCAGACATTGTAGCACTGAATACATCTTTGGGTCTGACAATGGGACTGGTTGAACAATGGAGCTGTCAAACTAGCTTAATGCATGTCTGGGGCTGTTTTTTGTGGTTTTTTTCTGTTTTGTTTTGTTTCTTTCTCAACATCCTTTTTTTTTTATCTCCTATAATCTTGTTTGTATAGACTATCAGAGTGAAGAGGTTTTAGAACGGCTTGTTTGTGGTTTTATGCTTTTAAAAATTTAGTGTCTACCATCCTCACAGCTTTTTGCATTTTGCAGTTATGTTGGTTGGATTAAGTTAGAGATTTATTGCTTACCTCTCTGTTAACTACAGAAAGAAAACTTATTGATCGAGAATACTTGTAATACCATTATCATTGTGGCAAATGCCTTTGATTAGACCTGCTTCTATGGTACTTAGTGCTTGGGGTCTTAAAACGCACCCATTTATTTGGTGGACTTACGGAACACAGAATGAAAGAGAAGTTAACAGAAATATTTTTAATGCTTAAGTAATCATCATTTCTGGTCTCTAGCTTCCATTTCTCATCCACAGATAAACAGTTTAGAAAATCAATAAGAACTTTTATCTTTACAATTTTGATCATAAACTATCATTGTATATAGCCTTTCAAGTTTTTAAGCTAAAGGTTTCAGTGGAATATATTGATCTTTGGTTTATGCTTATACCTTTATAAAATGCATTTCCATGAGGGGAAAGCACATCTCATGTATTCAACTGTCTTTCATTTTATAAGATAAGCATAAGTTTCTAAGGTTGAAATTGACAAGACTATAGAAAGAGAACATGCAAAAAATTTGCTTCAAACTTCTCAAATATTGAAACCATTTTTATTACACATTAAGTAAAAGTTCTGACTGTAAAATAGTAAGTAATTGGATTTACATGAAAAAGCATGGTTGGTTGGTTTCCATGAAGAATATATATTTATCTAATGTTTTAGTGTTTTGCTTAATGCACAGAGCAATGTATCAAATATATATTAGTAAATTCATAGAAAAACATGAAAGGGCTTATTTGAAAAAAAAGAAGGGGGATTATTTTAATGGATAAGATTAAAAATAAATTGGTTCCAAATATTTTCTAATATATTTTAGTTCAAATTGCTGGTGCTGCCTCTCAATAAGGAAAAAGATATACTACTTATAAAAACACAGTTACAAAATATCAGCTAGTTATGGATTTCAATTTTTAAAATTGAAGTTTAAATGTTATTATTTAATATAGAATTACTTACATAAACATTATCAGCTATACAGAATTGCCTTTTTAAGTTGAGATTTTCTATGATGATATTTTCAGAGCTTAGGTACACCCAAAGCATATGTGTGCAGTGTAATAATATTCTTAAAGTTATCCATTGTGAATAGAGTAGATTTTAAAGGCATGCTTGTTATGTCCTCTGAGTTCCAATGGGATCTGAACTGCTCCTTGCACTGAGTATTCCAATAATTGTTTTTAGGGTAAGCTCATGAAAGGTAATGGGTGTATCTTCATATCCGAGGCTAACCAACTGTTACCAGCACACCCAGATTCCACTTTCACTGGGAAATTTCAATCTAAAACACAGGTTGCAATTCACTTTGAGTGCACATGTGTGTGTGTGTGTGTGTGTGTGTGTGTGTGTGTGTGTGTAGCTCATTTAAATAAAGAAATCGCCTGGAAATCACTGTGTTGATTTTTTTTTTTTTACTAAATTGGTAATTATTTGACTATGATCTATCCACTTTAATTTCTGAGTGCTCACAGTTAGATCCAGAAACAGAAGCAATCTTTTTCTTTCTTTTTTCCCCTCTGTTTCTTGGATACATTACCAGCTTTGAGACTCTTTACCTCCCTCCTTTCCCTTCACATAATCCCAGCACCCAACTGAGGTCAATGTGTTTTTGTCTACCCTGATGGAGGAAGGTATAAGATTGCCAGAGGTTGGCAAACTTGTCAGTATCTATTTCTACAAAAGTAAGACGACAATGTAATCTGCGTCAAGCTATACGTTCCATGTGCAATGATTCTCCTGTATGGTGACCTAAGCAAATGTAGAAATAAAACTTAATGCTGAGCCCAAGCTTGCAGAAAAGGAATAGGCAAAGATTCAAACTGGGAAAATGGTTTCTTTGAATAGAAAGTAATGATTGCACCCCAAGCCACTTGATGCAGGAACCTCAGGAATATTCACATGGGTATGTTCAGCAGCCCATAGGCTGAGCTCTATAACCTTCATGTACTAAAATTATTTTATTTATAAGGGTGAAACCTGGAAATGTATCTTTGGCTCTTTTTTTTTTTTTTTTTTTTAGTGGATACAATTGCAAGATGTCCTTTGGGACCTGGAGGAAAATGACAAAGATCATCTGATTAATATTCATATCTAGAACTTTATAGAAACTACAGATTGTGCTTGAATACCTAGAAAGTCATTCAAAGAATGAATAATACTAATTATTGTAATCATGGGGGTTAATTAGTTGGAGATATAGCTGATGAAAAGTTTATTGCTCTGAAAACGAGCAGGTTGGTGGAAAAAAAAAAAGGTGAAACAAGAAAAGGCAAGTGTTACCTGGGAACCGCTTGGCACGGAAGGCGTAGGGATCTATAGATGGAAAATATAACTTGATTTTCTATAATTGTAACTGTGATGAAATTAGAAAAATCCAACCTAGATATTTGAGGAAAAGTTATGAACAGGATGCGGTGTGTTCTGCGGCGTCTTCCATTCCATACCACTTTTTTAGACTTTTTTGTATGGTAGCAAGTCCAAGTCCATTTAATGACAGCATCTTCTTGAATCACCTATCTTTCTTCATTGAATTTCTTTCTTTATTTTGGTAATTACTGAGGTACTACATGGCCAGGGTTCTTTCTCATTTCCTAAAACTAAAGCTTGCTTCTCTCATTATTGGGTGCAGGAGTTTTTCTGAACTAATGTGACTTTTATTCTGTAGAAAAAAAAAATGAGGCTGAGGCTTAGAATAGATTATAATTTGCTACATTTTACTCGGCTGAACTTGGGAGGTTCTCAGAGAAAAAAACCTATATGCAAGAATGTGAAGCATTATGTTCTATCTACTTTATTCAGAATGGAGACGAACTGTCCAAGAGAGCGGGTATCTTTACAGGCACATGGCATGAACCAACAGAGATTGGACAAAGATAAAAGGCTGGGTTTGTACCTGTGTATTGATCCACAACTCAAGTCATACATGCTGCTGGTTGACCCTGACCTGGGAGAAGGTCCACTCTGTTCCCCAACATACCTTTGTGCTTCCTGAAAAGTCATTATAAATCATCAAGTACAGGTGTCTCATCTTTTCCGTAGCTTTCTCCTGTTGGACCCACCTGGCACATTTCCTTGTATAGCAAACTATCCAAACAGGAAATGGCATCTGTGGAGAGATGGCGACACCAGCCCAGAGTGACATGTATTACGAGGGCAGCTCAAGCTTCTGCTACCACAGCTCATTGCAAGTTGACCCGCCCATGATTGGCTACACAGTATTGTAATGAATCACTGGAATTTATGCAGTGGAACTCCCAGCACGCCTTCACGGGACATAAAAACTAGAATCTTTCTGTGAAATTATTCTATTCAACAAGCTTTGCTGTGGTGGCAGAGAAGGCCTTGTTTAATGCTGATACACCTCTGATGTTCATGGCTTTTTTTTTCAGCTGTTTCTTATGAAGCTCATAGCTGCAATAAGCAAGAACTCTGCATTGAAATGTATGCAGGGTTATGTTGGCTTCTAGTGGACGTGAAGAGTGAGTAGCCACTGTACAGAAATCCACCTGTGCTTCTGACCAGCCAGGAAAGCTACCCTTCTTGGTCCTAACAAGGGCCACAGGTCCTATACTGTTTACCATGCCATGCTCTTTGAATGGCATTCCAAATTCCAGAATGCTTTCTATAAACTGTAACCATGTCTTCCATCTGGACTGGGCTGTCAGTCTTTTCTTTTCTTTTTTATTTTTATTTATTTATTTATTTATTTATTTATTTATTTATTTATTTTTGAGTCAGGGTCTCCCTATAGCCCCAGCTGGCCTGGAACGCACTCTGAAGACGAGGCTGCCTTTAAACTCATAGAGATACGCCTGCCTCTGCCTCCTGAGTGCTAGGATTAAAGGCGTGAACCACCATGCACGGCTTAAAGATGGTTCTTAGCTGCCATGTGGGTGCTGGGAATCAAACCCAGGTCCTCTGCAAGGGCAATCAGTGCTCTCAATGGCTGAGCTGTCTCTCCAGCCATGGGGCTGTCAGTCTTACAAACAGCAGTGAAAAACCTTAATGCTACAAGATGAAGGTTGGTCTTCTCTCTTCTCAACTGCCAGATTCAGGTTCCCACAAAGATTGGGGCATGACAGGTTATAATAGAAAGAATAAAATTAGAATTTATTAACAACCTATTCTATGCTTGGCATTATATTAAGTGGTTACTTTTCTGTGTGTAACTTAATTCTCACAAATATCCAAAAGTTCATCGTAGATGTTCCCATTTTAATGATGGAAAAACTGAGACTGAAATGGCAAAGTCATAGGCCCAGAGAAACACAGCTCACAAAGGAAAGGACAGTAAATTCAAGGCTCAACTGAATTCCTTTATTGGCCAGTGGACAGAATAACAACTTAATATTTGCTTTAGATCTTTTCTTGGTACTGTGAATTTAACCTAGGCTTTTGCATATGGTAGACAAGGGCTCTGCCACTGAACTCTGAACAATCCCGGCCCCACACTTTTCTTTTCCTTTGAGGTAGGGTCACACTAAATTGCCCAGGGTGACCTTGAACTCACTCTGCAGCTGAGGCTGACTGTCCTGACTCAGCCTCCTGAGTAGGGGAATTACAGGTCTGTGCCACCAGACCCAGAAATATTTGCCATCTTTTAAAAAAATATTTATTTTCATTATTTTTAATTATATCTAGATGTGGCAGGGAGGGGAGGGAATGTGCACATGCGTGCGAATGGCTGAGGAGTCCAGAGGAGAGTGACAAATCTCCTGGAGCAAGAGTTAGAGGCAGTTGTTAACTGCCCAACATGGTCCTCTGGAAGAGCTGTAGGCACTCCTAAGAGCTGAGCAATCTCCCCAGCCCCAGATAGTTGCTGTCTTAAAGCCTCTGGGGCATCACACGGATTGACTGACATGCACCTCCCTTTGCCAGCACCACAGCTTAGCAGTGGAGCATCACGCAGAATCTGAGGTCAAGACACTGGTCACAGCTGACGGTTTTAGCTTCTCTTTTCTTTTCTTATTGAATTACAGTTCTTTTAGCGTGACTTACTTGCCAGTGTCAGTTTTGTGAAGAGTGCAGGATGTGTGGGCCGGAAGAAATGAAGAATGACAATAAAGAGAAATAATTAAAAGAGGAAAGTTTTTGGAAGGTGGCAATCATTAACTTCTGAGTTCTCACAGCTCTTCCTTTATGCACTGACTTTCTCACCGTAGAGTTTATGAGGCCTTTATTCTCCCATGTAGCCCATGTTGGCTTTCAACTCCAGATCTTCCTCAGCTGTCCACATGCTGAGGATCTACAAGTATGCTCCTACATGTGGCCCTCATGAAGTCATTCAGCACAGTGTCTCGTGCCTCATTGCTCTTGGACTTTAATCTGCGCAGTGGAGACAGATGCTGGAAGAAATGAGAGAGGATTTTAAAGCATCGTGAATTTAACATGTAAATTTTTATGTTACAAAACTACATCATATTGTAATCATAACCAATCAAACAATATTTATAGGGTTCAGTAAAAGACATAGCCTTGGCCATCAGGTATCTCAAGATCCTCATGAGACAAAAAGAAAATAGTGGCTGGAGAAGGGTCAGTGGTCAAATGCACAGAGGTAGAAGTTGAACTTGGCCTTGAAAGATAGGCACGATAGAAATAAGGGGGGCAGAAAGAGGGTGTTCTGAGGACATTCTCTGTCTGTCTTTGTTGTTGAAACCAAGCAAAATGAAATCCTTGGCCTAGTCACTTTTCCTTCCTTGCCATTTTCCTATGAAATAGGACAAGTGGAGCCATTTGCATTCAGAGAGAATAGAGAGACTGAAGGATTAAGTAACAGAAAGCTGTACAGTCAACAGTGAAGATAAGATAAAGCAAGATACAAGATAGAAACAAAATACAACCCACTGTGCTTGCCTTGGGTAGATAGCTATACTATTTCCATGAAGTGGTAAATCTTCCTTGAAATTTTTGGCTAGTTCTTTTAAGAGAAAGAAAGGGGGTGGAAAAGGTTTCTTCTAATAGACTTCGGAATTAGCATCACAAATAAATTTAAATAAAGTAATTTGGGATCTTCAAAAACCTTTTTATATGCCCCAAATAGTTGCAGATTTGAACAATTATTATAGGGAAGAATTTCCTGTGCTCAATACCTTGATGTATTTTCAACCTACATGTCATTTTAATAGCTCAGTTATATAATTGCTGTAGTAATAATTAGGCTAACACATTGTACTTCTTATCTGAAGATCATGATAAGCTTTGAATTGTCATCCATTCTTCCCTACTAAGAAGTAATGGCCATGCACAAGACAAAGGTCTAATTGATGAATCAGAAAATTAAACAACTTGTTCCCAGTGTCCATCAACTCTCTGACAGAATGAAATGCAGTTCGGTTCCTAAATCTCATAATCTTTTCACTCAGTTTGAAAGTAGCATTTGTCCTGCTCTGCATGCAACCAGATCAGATAGCTTCTGATCTTAGTAGCCAAAAGCTCTTTGCTGGCGATCAGATCACTGGGAGTAAAGTGGATTCCTGTGCTTTATTTTACAGAAACCCAACCTTTTACTCTTAATCTTCACTCCTCTTCTTCAACTTATATTTGCTCAGGAAAAAGAAGACATTCTCACACAAGTGAGGCCGATTCCTCTTTTTCAATGGAGATTTTCATTCCTGCCAAGATCTGCCTCTATCACCCCCACACGAAAGCTTCCCACCTCCATTCGTCCATTTCTTTTATCCATGCCCACCTGTTCCCACTTTCTTGGGGATCTCATGTTAGGCCCACAACTGGGAGGCCAGCTGTTGCTGCTCAGCTGCTGTATTTTGTCAAACAGTAATTTCTCCTTTTTTAAAAAAATTTAACAACATGGAAGAGAGTCAGATAACTTTCCCTGGATTAGGGGAAACAGTTGGTGGGGTAGAGTGTTGAGGGTGGATTGCGAGGGTATTAGAAACCTCATGCTGATAAATATAAATTTTGTTCTGGCCGCCAGTCTGGCACCAGATAAGGGCACTGGTATCGGTTGACAAATCTCGGCCTCTTCCAAGAGGGGACTGGAACATTCCTTCCAAAGCCCCCCTCATCCCCGCTACATCCTTTCCAGCGTCTTCCATGTGCAAGTTACCTGGCTAGACAGGGAAGATTTTCTCTTCTCCCCACCCCTCCCCAGATTTCTTCCCAATGTCCACATCCTATTTTCTTATGTCATAGCTCACAGACTTCTGTCCTCCCCTTGGTCCCCCTAGTAATGTCTAGAAAGGAATCCCGCCACTCCCTACAGACACAGCTGTTCAGAAATCGGCCTTGGTCAAAGCAAGTGAAATTTGATTTCTGGCACACATAAGTAGCCTAGGCTAGTTCTTCTCTTCACTTTAGTAGCCACCCCCTCTTCAGACACACAGCTGTAGAGGAGGGCACATCCCTTGTCTGCTCCCATTTGAGAGGGGTTAGGGGAATAGAGGGAACAGAAAATCAAGGAAAGAAGGCCGAGCAAGAAAAAAATTAAAGGCTGCAGGAGTGTTGTGATGGAGAAAGGAGACAAGGGAAAGGGTAGGGTAGTGGAGGAAGTGAGGAGGTGGCTGGGCTCTGGGTCTGAAAGACCTAGGATATTACCATTTCCTGTCCTTCGACTGGAAGCTCCTGACAGCTCTGGACGAACATCTCACTTTCCAGTTGGAAGGTAGGTGTGCAGAGATGCAGCTTCCGTTGAAGAGCCTCTTCAGAGGGGAGATAAATTCATCACGCTGCATTTAAGCTCTATTCAAAATAGATTCCAAAAAACACGAGATTGAAACAAGCCGGTAGAAGCTGTTCTCCAGGGAGAGAGATGATTTAATAGTCCCTTTAAAAATGTAAAAGGACTGTTTAATAACTATTTCATCTACATGGGTATTTAATTTTGCCTATCTAGTTGTAAAAAATGTGATAAAGAAGCTCTCGACATGGTGAGGAAAAAATTGACTGTCTTCAACTTATGATTTGTGATATACATATTTATTCTTAAGTGATACCTTTATGGACTAAAAGGTATATTTATAATGTATTGCTTAAGGGTTTGTTTGGGGTTGTTTAAAGCACATATTTAAAAAGGCCATTGTTTATCTTTGTGAGTTGCTAAGGAAACTCGAGTGAGCCAAGAACTAACACATGGCCACAAAGTCAGATACTCACTCAGGTACTTAAAATTCATGTGGATTTCAAGTTTATTGCCTGGAAATGATGGGAAATCCCATAATAGTACCTGTATTTCTTGCTCCAAATGGCTCTGAGCACATTGAGCTTTTTTTTTTTTTTTTTTCAAACTGAAACAACTATGTTAATAAAATTTGAAAGTATAATAGGAAAAAAGATGGTTAGGGCTTTGGTTTGTATTGAGTAGCCAGTATGAGGCAAGTAAAGAAATGCATTAGAAAAGGTGGCCGTGGAGCCAAGCGAGCATCTTTTAAAAGCACTGTTATGAAGGACATTACATAGCAGAAAAATAAACAGATGGAGATTGGTCTTACAACACGGTTCTCTACAAAAGAAATTATGAGCATTAGCCACTGTACATCAGGTATCTGTTTTTAAATCCTAGTATACACTTTATAAAAACACTGAAAGATCGGTAGTCAGTGGACTGCATTCTGGTTCACAGAGTGGGGTGGCAGGTAAAGGAGTCTCACAATTCAAGCAATGTGTGCTGTATTTGCAAATGTACTCTGTACTGAGAGTTGTTGTTAATGCTAGTGATAAATTCTGCACTCAAACAATAGGCAGGGGACAAAACAGTAGGGGACTAGGGCCTAGAAGAGACTGCGGAGCTGAAACAGTGCAGTGCACTGGGCTGCCTTGGAAAGCCTCATATAAAATGAGGTCATTCAGAAACTTTCCCTTGAAGTGCTTCCAATTCTTGAATTGATTCTTTTGTTTGGGAAATGAATAGCAAGTTGATTAAAAAAAGGAGACAATTAGGGGAGGTAGGGGGATGGGGGTAGAGAAGAGCTTAAGGTTTTGTTACAATGGAGCTACAACTACCAGGAAACTTCACTGTTCCTGCCAGCCTGTTCTCCAGGGATCCTTGCACAGGGTGGTGTCACCAACTAGTTCATGACCACAAGAGAGACCCCGGCAGTGGCCTCATTCCCCTTTCACTGGTCTTGATAAGATCCTTGGCTTTAAAATCATTCTTCACTGAATCCAAGTGTTCATCTGTGGTCCAGTGACACTGTCTGCCAGTTCACTGTAACCTCCCAAACATCGCACCTGATGGCTCTTTGCTATATGGAAATTTTAAAAGGAGGCTAGTTCAGTTGTTTGGGGGGTATTTTTTTCCCTTTTTGCCAAAGCAGTAAAATGATAAATTTAAGCTTTTCATCAAGTGGTATTTGGTTGGGTGTTTTTATGTTTAAGCTGACATGCATTTGAATATTGTATTTTTAAAAGTGGAGAGCATGTACAAGATAGGGTCATGCCAACTGGATAGATGCTAGAAATGAAAGCTGTCCCTGGAATACGTGGGTATACTCTAGTAGGCGCCTGAACGTGGGCACTTTGCTTCCTGTGGCCTCTTCATCAGGTTCCTATGCAATCGCTATGCTTTTGCCAGCCAGAGGGTTTAAACTCAGCTGCACTCTGCGAGGCTTTCTTGGTTCACACCACCACAGCCCATTGTAGATGGTATTCTTTTATTTTGACCCTAGTTTTGCCTCTAACTTCAAATGGCAGAAGCAAATGTGCTTTGAGAAAACTATGCCACACTGTAGTTGTTGAATAAGGCACTAGCCTATGCACTTGTAATTCTCTCCCTATGACCTACTTACATCCTACTTCACCCTCCTTACAGTGTGATTAAAAGCTGCTTTGAATCCACTATTGCCTCAAGGGATTTGAGGACAGAATTTAACAAACTGCTGAGGAGGCTTAAGTCGGCAACAGGGCTTCCTTACAGCTTCTAACTAATTCACATGCAATTAGAGAGAAAATAAATATTTTAGAAGGGTATATGTTAATGAAGCATTTTCTACCATATAGAACCTAGGTATATATGGAGCCTTAATCCACAGCTGATTTGAAAGTATTTTTCTCTTCAGTGTGGTTGTGTCTTGTTTGTTTTGAAGGCTGGTTCTACAAATTCTATCTTAAAATGAATTTCCTATGCTGTTTGCTCATTGTATGCATTAGGGATTTATGTAAACAGTATGTGGTAACAAACAAGAATTGTCAAGGTTTATCTTGTTATCCAGATAATATTGTAGTAAGATCATTTCAAAAATACTTTCAATTGCCAATAGCTACAGTAGGGAATAAATATAAATTAGAATTATGGAAAAAAATTAGGCATTTTTTATTAAATAATTCATTTTGTTGCAACTGTCTGCCAATTATTTATGAACCTAGACCTGCTTCCTTAGAAAAGACACTATTTAAAAATAAGGGTCAGCCGGGTGTGGTGGTGCACGCCTTTGATCCTAGCACTTGGGAGGCAGAGACAGGTGGATCTTTGTGAGTTCAAGGCCAGCCTGGTCTACAGAGTGACTTCTAGGACAGCTGGGGCTACAGGGAGACCCTGTCTCAAAAAGAACAAAAAAAAAAAAAAAAAGAAAAAAGAAAAAAAGGGTCAAGGAAGTCTTATGTTTTAACAAACGCCAGATAGTTTGTTCAGCTGAAGAAATCAAGTCAGTTGTTTGTATGGATTTAACTGAATAGCATAGGCCTGTTATTCTGTATTGCTCACTGCCCAAGTCTGGATTAAAAATTGATGGGTGGATTTAAAGTTGTTAAGTAAAGAACTGTTTTCTTTCATAATCTCTAATGGAAAGTTCTTATCATCACACAAGCAGCTGGCAAGGAACATGTTAAATCTCTGTATCATGTCTCATACTTTTAACAATTAGTGACTTCACTGTTTAACCATTTGGCTACCATAACCCAGGCATCCCTTGCTTTCTGAGGAGAAAAACCCAGCTCCTTAATATAATGTTCTGGTTTTCTTTAGAATAAAAAGCATGGAGCAGAAATTTTAAAAAATTCACACAAACCATAACATGTATATAATATATATATGTGTGTGTATTTTGTGGGTATATGTACATATACTTTAATGTATACATATACCTTACCTCAGCTTTAGATATGTCATTTGAAAACAAAAGTGATTATTATACGAAGCACACTATAAAGTTTTGGTATGCAGTTTATGATTTAGAATGTGAAATATGCTAAGAGGAAATTTCATATGATTGTGAATACACTGTGAAAAGTTTGGTTTAACCCAAATAACCCAACAAGGAAGCCATCTTATCAACCAATTACTTTTATTTCAAAGTGGGGTTTTTTTGTTTGTTTGTTTTTTTGTTTTCAGACAGGGAGACCGTATAGCCCCAGCTGGCCTGGGTCTCGATAATGTAGACCAGGCTGGCCTCTGCCTGCCTCTGCCTCCTGAGAGCTGGGATTAAGGGCGTGCAGAATCAATCCTGGGTTCTTTCAAACTTTTGCTAATCACCTGGAAAAATCCGCCTGTTCCAGTTCATTTGCAAGAGCTGTATCCCTTTCCCTGCGCTTCTTAGTAAAGCAGTCGGGAAATCTGTCATTGCCTTCTAAGAGCTAATACAGAGGAAGTCACTTTATTGTCTTGTGGTGTTTGTGTTAAATACTAGGAAATGGCAGTTTTGTGGTTCATGGTTTTTTAAGAAGCCATTTCTTATTATTATTTCAGTCCCGTTGCATTTCTTGGTGTTTTCGTAGAGCCCAAGGGCTGCACGTCTGTGCAAACACCATTCTGTCTTTTCTCCTTTAGGCCCTGCTCTAAGTCCTTAACGTCTGTGTCCGACAGTGGAGCTCCGGCTGCTGGCGAGCCTGTCCCTGGCTCCGCTACACGCGCTCTCGCTCTGCAGCTGCCCCGGGGCGGGTGGGGCCGGCGGGGCCGAGCGGAGCCGGGAGGGGCGGGGGGGGGGGCGGCTAGAGGACCCGAAGGGGGCCGAGGGGCCTGAAGGGGGCCGAGGGGGGCCGAGCTGGGCGGCAGGTGCGCGGGCCGGGCGGCCGGCGGGCCCGCAGGGGTTAAAGCGCGGCGCGGTCCCGGGAGCTCCGCCCCGCCCTCCCGCCCGCCGCACCTGGCGCTCTCACCCGGCCGCCCGCGCCGGCTCGCAGAGCGGAGAATGTGACAGGGCGGCTGGGCGGCCGCCGGAGGCCGCGCGCACCTGTCCCTGCCCGTCGGCGCAGCTCGGACGCGCGCACACACCCCTGCCTCCGCCGCCGCGTGCGCCGAGAACATGACTTCTGCCTTCAAGCTAGATTTCCTCCCCGACATGATGGTCGACGGCCGCCTGCTTGCTCCAGACAGAATGTGAGTGGCCGAGGGCGGCGGGCAGCGCGGCCGAGCAGGGTCTCCTCTCCACCGAGGCCGCGGGCGGGCGGGGGGCGGGGGGCGGGGATGGGGGGCGGCCTTCCTCGGCGTCTTCGGAAGCCTTGGTTGGGACCGAGCGGGGCCGAGCCGGGCCGAGCGGGGCCGAGCGGAGCCGAGCGGGGCCGAACGCGGCCGACCGGGGCGTGCGAGCCGGGCGCGGGCGGCCGGGTGAGGAGCGGGGCGGGCGCGGCGTCCTGGGGAGCCCAGTTGGGCTCGGGCTGCTGGCTCTGGGGCGGGGCGGGGCGGGGCGGCGCGGCGCGGGCTGTTCTGCACACCCATGTCCTTTGAGGGGCTGACCCGACTCTCCAAGGACCCACTCATCTGACTTTGCCTTTGCACTAATTCCTGAGATGGGAGGAAAGAGGAGAGAAAAGGAAGAAAAGGACAGTTATAAAGCATTAAACTAGCTAGGTGTATTCTGTTGCAGGAATTAGAGGTATTTTTTACGTAATCGTGATAGCTTGCCTGATGTGCAGTCTGTTATTTAATAATTCATATGGTTCTGGTTGTCTACGTGTGGTCGAACTAGGATAGAGAGGTTATTGGAAGAAGTAGAGGGCTGGGATTCTCGAGAAAAAAAGCAACTGTCTAATTTTTATCTGGCTCGTTAGTCTCCATAGGGAAGTTTCTTCATTAGCTCCAGCATTCTCAGTAGGATCCGCTTGTATTCCGGGCGTGTTATATAAAGAAAACCCAAAGAGAGAAAAAGGATTGCCAAAGTGAGATGGGAAAAGTCTGTCCTTTTCAGACAATGGGATATGTAAAGTTCTCTCTTCAGTTGAGGTATTTGATAATGGCTCTATGATACAATTTAGGGAAAAGAGGAGAGAGGCCGCTGTCCCCAGTGAGAGAACTACAGAATTCTTTCATCTCCTTACCGTGAGAGTCATCATCCATATGCTTTCTGGCATCCTAACAGCACTCTTCAAAATCTTCAGGCCATTCCAAGCTTTGTGATCCATTTTCCTGGCAGCTAACTTTCCCCTGTGATGCTAGGCTCTTTTTCTAGGATGTTAAGTATTATTATGAGTTGAGATTTTTGAGAAACTCCATGGTGGCCAATTATTTAAAACCTAGAACTCAAAAAAAAAAAAAAATCAAGGAAGGAGCAGATAAGGATGATAGAATTTGTTAAGTATGAATTGTCTCTTCATTCTGACTTGCTTGGACACGGTCAGGTTAACCATCTCAACTAAAATAATCAGATAACATGAAGTGAGATATTGAATATCCTTTTGGCACTTTTTGCTGAGAAATTAATCTTGATTACTAATGGTCTCATGATGATTGTTTTAAGATTCTGTATCCTGTCCTAAAAAAACACATACCTGTATACACATGCAATATGTATTTGCACACAAGCTAGTTTAGAAGTTTGTGTGTTTCCTTTATAGAATGTTAGGGCTGAATCAGAGTTGGATTGATCGTGATTTTGAATTTATGGTCACCCAATACTTACGTGACTGTAATATATCTCACTAATGAATGCCTTATGAATTTAAAGCACTAATGGCCTCTGAAAGATGTAGTCTCTTGTCAGTTAAATTATGAATTATGGACATTTAATTTGTCCATTTCATTTGGTAGATGCTTAGTTCTGAATGGAGCCTTTGTATCTTAGCCATGGAGTTTCCTATATGAATCTTAATATGACTTCTACCCCATTTTCCTTCCAAATGTTCATGATTTCCAAACGATACCCATTGCAGTCAGTCCCAGATTGTTTTCAGTGTTTATCCGATATTGCTTAAATTAACTAAAAAAGGGAGAGAGAATTTGACACTTTTATTATTTGTTTCCAAGATGACCTGTGCATCTCTACAATTCTGAGAACACTAACATATTTTCCACAATAGTTTCTGATTAACTTACATTGGAGATTGTATTTAGATAGAGGTGAATGAGTGCTAATGTAACTAAATAATGCTTGAATCCCACTTAGGCAGTATATGTTATTACCATATTAATACAGAGAAGGTAGCTGTGAGAGCTTGTATTGGGGGCTGGTTTTCATGTGTGGTATAGTGCCATTTGGACTAAATTGCAGTCTGCTAGATGTTGGCCTATTCCTAAATAACGCATAGGGGCTTTTCTGCTGTTGATTTTTCTAAAGCAGTAAAACATAATTTTTCTCAATGGCATTATCCCACAGGAATACATTAGATAACTTTGCAAGATGTAATATGTTTGAGTCCTCCAGGCAGATGAACAAATAGCTTCTGAAATGAATTATTACGCTTGATGGCCTCAATGAGCCATCCAGTGGTTAAAGAGCCCAGATCAGTTAAGGCTCTGTAGTGGTATACCATTATTATCACATGTGCTTCAAAGTTTGGGGTTTTCAACACTGAGGACCAAAACTGTAAATAGAAGTAGACATTTTAAACAATCTTGGCTATTGCAGTTTTATTGTTTTGTGTTATTATACAATATCATTTTCAACAAAGCGTGATAAAAATAAGAACTGATTTCTAAATTCCATTTTAGGAATGGATTTTTAAGAATTTGGGGGCATTTGATTTTAATTAGGCATGTGGATGAGTATTCTCTTTGTTTCACCCTTTTTTAGTGTTACATTTAGAATCTCTCTGAGGGTTTTGTGTGTGTGTGTACCTGTCATGACACACATACGATGACAACTTGTGGGAGTCAGTTCTTTTTTTTATTTAATTTTATTTTGTATGTGTATGAATGTACTGTCTGCATGCAGGCCTGTGCACCCGTGTTGTGCAGTGCTGCGGAGGTCAGAAGAGGGTGTCGGATTCCCCTGGAACTGGAGCCAAAGACGGTTCTCAGGCGCCATATGGGTGCTGGGGATCGAACCCGGGTCCTCTGCAAGAGCATTCGGCACTCTTAACCACTAGGCCATCTCTCCAGCCCCTCTGAGGTTTTTAAACAGAACTAAGAAATAATGACTTAGAAATGAGAAATTACAGGTGAAAAGTGCAGCTTAAAAAGTATTGGATTAGATTTGCAGCATTAGAAGAAAACTTCAAGAAGAGGCTACTGATAAAATGAAATATCAGTTTTCTATTCACATTCAGTAGTCAGCCTTATAGAGAACAAATCATTCTGACTATAACTTCATAAATTTGGTGAATTCATTGTTCACTGATAATAGACAAAAAAATGCGATCCTCAGGAGCTTTAAAGGCCATCTCATCAGACCTTGTTTTATAGATTACAGGGGCAATAGGACAAGCCCTAGGGCATTATTGCTTCCTGTCAGTGTGAAAGCATGTGGCTTTAGCTGCATGTCTGCTGTGTGCCAGGGAACTTCGCTCATACTGTCTTTAATCTTCACAATAGAAGGTCTAGAAGGTAGGTATTGTCCCTATTGTACAGATGATACTTAAATGCCACATAGGCAGAAAGTGGATTTCCAGAAGTTTGGAAAGAGGCAGGTAACTATATGTTCATGTACTGTTGGGGAAAGAAAAGCATTGAGTTAAAGATTATGACAGATGTTCTAAAAGTCAGAAAACCAGATTGTTTCAGATGATAATGAGCATTATGAGAAATATGTAATATCTATTTAGGAAAAATATCATTTTATACAAATTTTATTCAAACTCAGTTACGAAAACTATTAACTAATGAGAATATACATTAATTTAGAATGTTTTTAAGTATAGCAGTAGGATAAAGATAGAAGGCATTAAGGTGTTTTCCCACACCTTTTGAATGGCTTTTAAAGTTTATTTGAAAAATGCAATTACAAATCATAAAATAGCCAGGATCATTGAAGTTTATAACCTGGTTCTGTAATAATCACAAAAGGAAACTAAAACAACTACTTTGTGAGAAAAGATCTGCATGCATATAGCCATTTAAGGAAACATTTAAAAATATTTTGGGGTGGGATTTCTCAGTCAATAGTACTTATTTTACTATCAGCTGCCTTCTGAAACCAAAAATTCTTCCCACATTGGCTTTTAAGAATGTGAGTGTTATCTTTGATCTGGGCAGATGTATTACTGTAATTGTTAAGTCTTGTGTTTAATTATAATGTGTTGCATTGAGATTGCTCTAGCATCTGTTGATATGATGCAGTGAACTAGGAAACCAGAACCTTGAAAGACAAGATGCAAAGGACATACGATTTTCAGATGGGAACCTAGTAATTAAGCTTTCATGGGACTATTTAGGATGTTTTCTCCCTTGAGTATGGTCTTCTCCCCTTAAGAGCTAGAATAACACTGTTTTGGCCTTTGATGAGTGCAGTATCTTTCTGTGTTTTACATAAATCTCCAAACTTCATTTCTTCTTAGCTTTTTATTATGGTTTTATTCCTCATAAGTTAAACAGTCATTTATATCCCATAAAACAGGTAATGTTTTGGTGTGCAACATCTGATGCAATGAGTGTGGGCACCACTAGGACACAGTACAACCCAATAGTGTACAGATGTCTGCAGGCATGCTCCTTGTGTTAAATGTGGAGGTACGCAAGTCCAGACACAAAACAGGAATCTGATGTCATTGTGAGGAATTTTTAAAAGCAAACAAAATCAACAGACTTTCAGAAATGTTCAATAATACTATAAGCATCACTTGTTTGCATTTAAATGAAAAATGTGTTTAATGCTTTGAAGGAGCTAGATTAATATGTCATTCATGTAGTTTACATTCAAAGTTGAACTTGGCCCAAATTTAGTCATTATTTCAAATTCAGAATGCTGTAGTTGGAAGGTTTTGTTTCTTCAGGGAGAGGGTCACATTTTTGTTTCTCAGATATGGGTTAGGCCATCATCAGGGGCTAGGAAGTTCTGAGTGTATTATTTGTTTTACCGAATGATAAAAAAGAGGGTTAAGAAATGCAACTGATTTTTGGTTTAGTAACTACACGCTCTCATATCTGCCATCCTGTGTGTGCCCACTCTCAAGGAAGTACCCAGTAATATAATGAAGCCGCCACCAGTGTGTGCTACTTGTGTAGCAGTGCAGAAAATGTATTTTTATTTTTTCCTTAAGAAAAAGCTCTTGCTGAACCTAAGAGAAATGGAGCTGCACATTCCTGGAAAAGCCTATGTGGGAAACAAAAGCTAATTAGAGCAGTAAATGTGATGCTCTCAGGTAATTGTAAAATAATTATTCCCCCTTAGCATCATCACTGTTGAATTGTGCCATCCAATACCTCCCTGCTTTGAATCCAGATGCAAGGGGATTACAGCCTCCTCTCCTGGGAATGTCTGTTTCATTTAGTGTGAGCTTCCTCTTCCTCCTCAAGGGCTTCTTAAAGAAAGAGGGAAACATTCAGGGAGGTTTGAACAGCTTAACTCTTCCCGTCTCTTCTCAGTCATGACAGAAAGTGATTACTCCAACTATTTTTGTAGAAATATGATTTCACTTCTGTGGTTGAAATGCCTTCTGTGAGCACATTTGAGATTTCCACTTTTATAGTGCCAACCCAGAGTTTTATGAACATTCTCTTTTATGAACTCCTGATTGTATATTATGTTCAGATACCAAGAGTGATGTTTTTTAAAATCAGCTATTAATTTAAAATGTAATGCTAATAAATATGTAATCATATGACTTGAAAAATGACATGAGTGCAAATTCAGGTTTTGGTTAAATTTTAATTACTTCATTTAACCAATGTCTCAGAGCCAACTTACTAGCAAAATATTAGACCCATTTTTTTCTCCTAGATATTTATATTAATTTAGACTGTTTAGAATAAATAAAAAGATCTGTTGATTCTGTACTTTCTATCAAGCTTATGTGGCCTTTAGGTCAGATTAGTTTAAATAATCTGTGCTTCCTTTAGGTTGAGTCAGGGAATGATTATTTATCTGGATGACCAGTTGACCAGGATTCCTCTCATAGTAACAGTACTTTTCAGATGAGATAAATATAATATTTCAATTTAAATCTCAGTAGTTAAAGAAGTCTGTTTCTTCATGACATAGTATATGGCTCTCTCTGACTTAACCTGAAGTCATGGTTCCCTAGCCAATAACTACATTATCTGACATTTACAGTCACAATTAGGACTGAAGATTTCCTTTCACAGATGAAAGTGGTGACTCACTACTCAGAATGCAATTCACTTAGCTGATTTATTTGACATTTTGACATAACTTTTGGACAGCTTCAAAGTGTTTTGAGGATCATACAGTGTACTCCCAAGTATTTTAACTTAACATCCTAAGCTGGGTCTATGATTTTTATGCTAAAAGGCTTAATTTTTATACTTTTCCTAAGTTCAGAGTCTGATATGCACTCATTACAATTTTATTTTTATTTATTTATTTTTTTAGTCTTTTTGAGACAGGGTCTCTCTGTAACCCCAGCTGTCCTAGAACTCACTCTGTAGACCATGCTGACCTTGAACTCACAAAGATCCGCCTGCCTCTGCCTCCCAAGTACTAGGATTAAAGGTGTGCGCCACCACACCCGGCTTGATATACGCTCATTACATTTTAAAGCAGTGTTTTATACCCCTTTCCATAAATTACATCTTCGTTTTCCTTCTTCTTCTGTAGCAGGAGAGTCAGACCTTAGTTATCTGATGTAATGAGAATCAGGTGATACTATAAATTAAAAGAGGCAGTTATTTTATCCATTCATCAATGGTCATTAGGTATAAAGTGTTTATGTATGACTATCTGCATATATATATAATTCAATTTTATTGACCATAGTTCTTTACTTTCTTAAAATAGCTTCCTTTTAATGGTCTTTGGTTATGGAAGTTAGGGAATCATTACACTGCATAACATATACTTATAGTTACCTTTATAACTGAGGGATTTAAGATTCAGAAAGGTTTCACATGTTGATCAACCATGTACTGCAGATCATCAGTAATGCTAACTCTCTCAAATTTTTGGCACAAACTACAGATTGCCTTCTCTAGAAGGAGAAATTCATCCTGATAATCGTATCACGTAGACTGGGTGGAAAGTGGCAATGCTCATAGTTTAGTAGCTTCCTCTATCCTTGCTGTTAAGTCAGTTCTGGGGTTGAGTGCTTGTGTCTCACAGTTGCAGTTGAAATTTGGCACTCTCAAGATCTTTTATGTTTTCAATAGGATGGAAGTTTATTTCTTTTTTTTTTCTCTGTAGCTATATCTGATGTTGGCCTGACTGAATTCCTAATGTTGTGTGTCTTTGCTGCTTGGCACTGTTTTGTTGGCTCCATATCATTAGTTCATAGCTTCCTCTTGATGTTGAAAGTAGTTCTTGAAATTTTGATTATAGAAATGGGAGTCCAGCATGTAAACTGAGCATTTGAACATTTCAGAGATTGATGCACCTATGAAAACTCTGAGGAAGAGTAAATTGGTGTAAATCAACTTATACACACACACACACACACACACACACACACACACACACTTCGCCTCCTTTGTGTTCTTGGAACTGAAATAAGGTATTGAGTGAATGAAACATGTACTGGGTTCAGGTCTAATGTTGCATTTTTGTCTTTGAAATTTTTAAGAGAATAATAGAAGAGAAAGATAACACGAACAAATATAAAAACAGCATTTGGTAGGAGGGAGACTGGAGTGCAGTTATTTAGTTACGCTTAATTTGTTCTTCACTCTTAATTCTTTGTGCCTAGTCTAGACTCAGTGGGGATACAGACAGGCTTTTCCCGAAGTTTACTTTTTGTCCTTCTTGTCTTTTCCTGAAGCCCATTTGTTTTGCTACCTTTTCATAAGCAGTTTCCTTATTTTCAGGGGAAGGGGCCATATCCATCCATGACATAGTTCTCACAGTTGGAGCCTTGATAGAGCAGAGTCTGAACACCTAGATCATTCCTGCTGTGAGACCACTGGAGCAGCTGCATACTTCTGTGCACAGAACTGTATTTTGACTTCCTGCATTACAGAAGGGGTGTTGAGTTTTCGGGTTGAGCATAAGGGTAGCATATTTCAGAACGATTAACTCTGTGGATATCATTGTCTTGGCCAGCTATATTTGGCTAAGCTGCAGCTGTGTTTGCTTTCTCAAAATTGTCACCAGGAGGCCTCTAACCGCAATTACTCACTTCAGTCTATGCTAGTAACATCTTTCCTCATGACTCCCATTGTCTACCCAAGCATCTTTTCTTACTGTTAGGATCTAGAGATAGTATGTAGATCCTCTGAAAAACTTGAATGTTGCTGAATGCTATTAATGTTTGCAAATCTACCTCAAAGCAATTTCTTAATATTAAATTTGTCTTTGTATTACAGAATACTGCTGTCAGGACTCTTCTTTCTTTTCACAATAAGCCCATATTTTCCTGACTCCCTGTTCTTCCTCTTATGTTTAGATGTGAAAATGTGTTCCCAGCATCTGCTAGTTGATGATACTTATCACTCTCTATTCCTAAGGCATTTAGAATACATTTTCCCTGACTTCTGGTGTCTTAGAGGTCTGTAATACCAACATTGCATTGGAGAAGAAACTAAGAGGCAAATCATTTTTTTTCCTTGATTGGTACTTGCCATTGAATTTATTTTTTCTAAGAAGAATTTAAGAGACATTTTTCTTAATGTAAAAAAATCTTAATTTTGTTGTTCATATGTGGGGTTTAATTTTTAGATTGAAATATCTTCCTCTTGGACACTTACCTGGGAATCTCTGCTAGCCCACTTGAGGACTCTACTTAATGGCTAGGCATTTATTCTATGGCACTATATCAGGTCTTCTACCAAATTGGCTTCTGATTTATTTTATGCCCATTTCTTCCAAGTCTCAGTTGACTTGCCAGCATTTCCCATCTAGAAAATACCTGTAATAAGATGTGCTTCTTACCTGTCACACAGTCTTATTGTGAGACCAGTGTTGGAACAAGAATGACAGCCTAAATATTTTATAGTTCCATAGTAGTTGAAACTGACCACACATTCATCTGTGTTTCCTGGGAGCATCAAATATAATAGAACCTCATTACAACTGAGCTGTTGATGGTTTTTTTCCCCTCAGAACATTCATGCTGTAAAGTCTCAGGCAAAGACCCATAAAGCAGCATTGTTCCCCTATAAACTTTCAGGAAACGCTCAGTCCCCAGGACAGCATTATGATGGCTGGTTTTTTTTTTTCATCCTCTTTCTGCATGATGATTGAAAAATAAAATGTGATTCGTGTTCCCACTGTGAACTTGTGCTCAGACCTTGCATTCTGTGATGGGGTGAAACAAAAGGAATATCTCCATCTAATATCCTGATATATGCATTATATAAAACTCATCTCTGCTCCTAGTGATAGAGATTTTTCTTTCCTTGTGAGAAGAGAGTCAGTATGAATGTTGGTTTTTGCATAGCAGGAATCTGAACCCAAGCAGAAACCCAGCCATCCTAAAGGGAAATAGTGTAGTCCCAGCAGCCCAGTGGCCTCATCAGAATGCCTGAGGACACAGGACTAGTCTCTGGAGGAGGTCAGACCCAGAAAGGAAGCAATGATTTGGTCTTACGATGGGGCATAGGATAAGATAGTGGGCTCTTGGCAGCAGTTAGCCGAAGCCCAGTCGCATGTGGATTCTAGTTATTCTGTTAAGATCCACTTTTTTCTCCAGATGTAATTTGATAGGCTCCTTAGAGTTTCAAGAGACCTGCCAGGCACAGTGGCACACACCTTTAATCCCAGCCCTCGGGAGGCAGAGGCCGGTACCTCCCCTTGAGATCAAGGCCTATTTAGTGAGTGCCAGGCCAGCTGGGGCTATCAAAAAACAAAACAGATGGGGAAGAGAATAAATCAGAATGACATGATGGTAGAGTGTAAAGATTTAATCCTAAAGCTACAAGTCACACAATTTTTTTAGATCAGTTCTGACCATATTTACTACAGAAGCCCAAAGCCTTGGGATATGAATCCTTTGGCTCTCCTTGGCCCCCTTAAATGGGCCAGGGGAGAACTTGGCCTCTACTGTGCTTAAGAACATCACATTGACTGGTGAAACTTTCCAGGTCTTCAATTTGACCTTCAAACCACAAAATCTCTTGTCTTATATAACATCACTTCATGTTAGCATGCTCCAGGAAAAGACTTTGCTGAAGGCAGAGGGGATTTTGGTGATGGGGGGATTCCTGCTGTTTCTGTGTTTGTTGGGAAAGCAAAACTAGGCCAGTGGAGGGAACTTGGCAGATCTTTAGAAGAAGGGGGCAGTTACACAGATACTACAAGTGTTTCCATGTGAAATAATTAGGCTTTTATAATTAGCACATTTTATCAATGTCAAAGAAGTCTAATTATCTTTATAGACAGATTTTCAGTCGGGCCAAGCTATTACCAAAAGCAACCAAAGTTGCTTCAGAAGTTATAGAGTAGCCCCACCCTTTTACCTTGTTTTTTAACATCTACTCAAGGAATAATTCATTAGATTCAAATTTATTTCTGATTCTATGCTAAGTAAAATTATCTGGAGACCTAGAAGCCAAAGAAAAAGTTGTTTCCTAGTGTCTACAAAAGTAAAGTCTTTAACAATAATACACTTCCAGTCAATCTGATCACTGACACTTTAAGGGAGCCTTCCTGTAGATAAATTTCCAAAATATTTTACTATCTTATTTGTTCCCCATTTAAAATTCACCATAGACTAGCCATTAGGCTAATGAATTTATATAACATATGGATAATCTTTAAAAAAATGCTTTTCAGGTTAAGAAATGACTCTCCTTTTTCAAATGCAAACCTTGCATTGGAGTTCCACGTAGTGATAATGCTAGATGGCTAAGCATGTGCCTTTTTGAGGTGTTTCCACAGCCTTTCTCTTGTATCTCCCTGAAGTTTAACCCTAGAGGTTGCTTACAAGGTTTTTTTTGTATGTGTATGAGTGTGCTGTCTGCATGTAGGTTTGTGCACCCTTGTCGTGCAATGCTTCCAAGGTTTTTGAGGGCTCCTTAGAGCCTTTGAAGGCTGGGAACAGGTGGATTTAGAAATGTTGGTGGCTGTAGGAGCTTGAATATGAAATACAGGTTCTTAGTTGCTAGCCAATGCTCTTCTCTGCTTTTATTTCCTCTTTCAGTCAAATGACTTTTTCTTTCTTTTATTTCATAGCCAGACCAAGTTTTTTAGTTTAGAAGGCAAGAGTGTTATATGTGTCAGTGGAAAAAGGTACCATGTTTGGCGCCATGTTCTCTTCGTGTCCGAGGCAGATTCTCACCTACTCTTGAGATAAAGAAGCAGTTAACATTGAATGCTAAGGTGGATTTTCCCCCTTTATTTATATAGCATTTCTCTTTTTTTCCTTTTAATATAATGCTTTTATTGATGTTTTGTGTATTTCAGACATAATTTTTCAATTCAATTTAGACATATTCCCCTTTTCCTAACCCCACCCCACCCCAGATCATGCATTCTGCCATAGCATTTCTTATAGAGTTTTCCTTCAGTGATTTATTGGACACCTGAAATTTTACCCCATGTACTTCTGGCTTCTTAACTTTTCATTTGCTTTAGATAAACAAATGAGGGGCTGGAGAGATGGCCTAGCAGTTAAGAGTGCCGACTGCTCTTACAGAGGACCCGGGTTCGATCCCCAGCACCCACATGGCGGCCGAGAACCGTCTGAAACTCCAATTCCAGGAGAACTCCAGTTCCAGGGGAATCTGACGCCCTCTTCTGACCTCCGTGGCATTGCACGACACGGGTGCACAGACTTGCATGCAGACAGTACATTCATACACATACGGACATAAATAAAATTAATAAAAAAAAAGATAAACAAATGATATTTTTCTACCTCTTCTTTTTTTTAGGAATCAGTAGAAGGCTCCCAAGTGGTGTTTGGCCCCATCTTCTCATTAGGTGCTGACTTTATGCAGTGTCCTTTCTAGACTTACAACCCTGTGGCAGGCGTAGTAGAATGAGTGAACATTTAAGCAAGATGCTAATTGGTTTTAGTGACTGTCAGTTGTGACCAGTTTCTATATGGCACCTGGTCCCTTTCAAGCATTCTGTCCTTTCACCCTTCCATAGCTTTTTGTTCAAGTATGTCAACATTCAGTAGGATCCTGGGTTGTCAGGAAAATAAATAAGTTCTGTCTTTTATAGACATTTAGGTAGAGTTAAGGAAGAGATAGTAGAAAAGTTAAGGTAGAATTCATGGATGGGTTGGCCTGACCTACAAACAATTTCATACCAAATATTAGCTTGCCGAAATGTCTTTACACTTGGCAGGAGACAAGCACTGTAACCTAAGAGGATGTGATTTGAGTGGGGTTTTCATGCCCCATGTGCTTATTGTATTCTTGCTACTGATGCAAACATTATCTATAATTACATTTTCAAGTGACTGAAAATTGCAGGCTTTGTTGAACAAAAATACATCCAAAGAATGGAATGTATATCCACTCTATCCTCATTATAGAGCTTTCAGAAATCAGACTACGAGGCCCAATACCATGGCTCTCAACTGCATTTTCTGATGTTTGAACACTTTGTCCAAATTCTGGGTTGCCAATGATGATCATGTAATTGGAGGAAAATGCTATTACTCTTTAGTGCTTCGTTTGCTCTATTGTAATCTCAACCACAGTACCATCTCCCCTCGCTTATCTTCTGTTTCTAGGATGTGAAACAAGAAATCACAATTTGATTTAGCTCCAAGCATGAAGGTCAGTAGAGAATGTGTGTTGCAGTACAGACACTGTTACCTTCCTGGGGCAGGTTCAGCTGAGTGCTTATGACCTCAAGTTGCATTTCTACCCCCAGCCATTCTTACACAGCTTATTTTTTTAGTGTTCCTATGGGGACCTACTGCATCATAGATTCTTCCCTTTTCCTTAGAACCTAGCCCTGGCAAAAGAAATCTTTCCTGGCTAATTTTATTCTTCAAGGCACCTCATTTCTAATTTTAGTGAGAAATTTGTCTAGTACAATACATCCACAAAGGTTTTCTTGTTTCTGTTTTTCAAAATATAAGTTGTATTGTTACAGCTTTGTAGGCAAGCTCTCAGCAGTAAAGACTCTGAGTGATAGGCAGTCTCCAACTCATTTTATTTCATGAGTTCCTTCTGTGAATTAGAATCTCTCTCTCTCTCTCTCTCTCTCTCTCTCTCTCTCTCTCTCTCTCTCCCCTCCCCCCCCCCCCCCCCCCCCCCCCCCCCCCCCCCCCCCCCCTTCTCTTTCTCTCTCCTTGACAGGTTATATATTTTTGTCTCTAAGTGTCTGAGCTTTTGAGAGCTTGAGTTCTTAGCCAATCAGCAAAACTTTAAGAAATGTAATTAGCCTAGAACGAAAGTAAATTAGCTTTTAAAGTTATCCAATCCTCAGGGTTTCTTGTGTGCCTCTATAGTAGCAAATTAATTCCATTGTGGTCTTGTAAATACAGTGAAAGTCAGAAAATACACTGCAGTTGTACAGTTTGTTCTGTAGATTGACTACTTAAAATGAAGATGGACACCTGAAGACCTTAAAATCTGTGAGTCACAACTGACCTGTTTGGCTGAACTATCAGTTGTGTTGCCGACATGTGAAAACAACCTAAACATTTTCTGCACTGAAATGTGCTTTTAAATATTTTTAAATCGTGATTGAGTTGTAGTTTATCCTAGGCAATGGTGATTGAGTTGTAGTTTATCCTAGGCATCATTCTTTTTTTGCATTTTTTATTGGTTTTGTGTATTTCATACAACATTTCTTAATCAAATTTAGACCTAATTCCCCTTCCTTGTCCCATCCCCATCAGAGCTCATACATTCTGCCATACATGTCTTTCATCTTTTTCTCAGTCTTTTTTGTTGTTGCTGTTGTTCCTTCTCATTTATATCCTTCCAAAATATGCCTATATGTACCCTGCAGATATACCAAAATTATGACATCTGATAATAAACTCTAGGTTAATTCCAAAACATGTTTAGGGTTTCCTATTTTGATAGTAGGATTATATGCAGATACAGAAACAATATTATTTAACTTTCTTACATTACAAAGCAAGTTAATGAGTAACATCAGGTATTATATTTATGAAGAAACAGAGAAATAAAAAGGAATTATTCAGTTTGCCTTCTAAAGAGAGAATTGGTACTAGCATCCACAAATGTTCTTTTGGGACTTTGTTACTTCACTTAGCATAATGGCTTCTAGTTCCATCCATTTACCTGCAAAGTTCATGATGTCATCTTTCTTTACTGCTGTATATAATTCCATTGTGTAGATGTACCACATTTTCTTTATCCACTCATCCGTTGAGGGACACAGGTTGCTTCCAGCTCTTCGCTGTTGTGAATAGAGCTGCAATAAATATAGATGTGCATATATCTCTGTGATAGGATGAGTTTTGTGGGTATATACCCAGGAGTGGTGTGACTGAGTCAGGTGGAAGGCTCATTTTCAGTTTCTTAAGAGTTCTCCACACTGCTTTCCATAGGGGTTGCATGAGTTTGCATTTCTAACAGCAGTGGATGAGTGTTCCCCTTTCCCCACAACCTCTCCAGCATTTGGTTTCCTTTGATTTCTTGATCATAGCCAGTGTTATCAGAGTAAGATGATATCTTAAGGTGGTTTTAATTTGCATTTCCTTAATTATTAGTGATGTTGAACACTTTTTAAGATGTTTCTCAGCCATCGTTTCCTCTTTGTGGTCTGTGTTCAGGTCTTTACTCCATCTTTTGAGTAGGTCATTGGTTTTCTTCCTCCTTTGTTTGTTGAGTGGTTTATACACTCTGGATTTTAATGCTCTATCAGATGTGAAGGTTTCCTCCCACTCTGTGGGTTTTCTCTTCACTTCTTTGATTGTTTTTTTTTGCTGTACAGAAGCTCTTGAGTTTAATAAGGTCCCATTTGTCAATTGTTGATCTTATTATTTGTGCAGTTGCTGTCTGATTTAGAAAGTCTTTTCCGCCGGGTGTGGTGGCACACGCCTTTAAACCTAGCACTTGGGAGGCAGAGGCAGGCATATCTTTGTGAGTTCAAGACCAGCCTGGTCTACAGAGTGAGTTCCAGGACAGCTGGGGCTACAGGGAGACCCTGTCTCAAAAAGACCAAAAAAAAAAAAAAAAAAAAAAATAGAAAGTCTTTTCCTATGCCTATGTCTTGTAAGTTACTATCGTCATTTTCTTCTATCATTTTCAGAGTTTGGGGTTTCACATTGAGGTCTTTGATCCATTTGGAGTTCATTTTTGTATGTAGTGAGAGGTATGGGTTCAGTTTTATTCTTCTACAAGTGGTGATCCAGTTACGCCAACATCATTTGCTGAAGATGCTTTCCTCCATTGAATCTTCATGGCCCCTTTGTCAAATATGAGGTGGCTGAAATTGGATGTGCTCCACAGGTCTAGATTTGATAATCTTGTACAAAATATATATTAAAAAAATTAAAAAAAAGAAATTGGATGGGCTCAGGTTTGGATCCTCAATTTTGTTCCATTGATCTACAGGCCTGTTTTTGTGCCAATCCCAGGCTGTTTTTATGACTATATCCCTGTAATATAGTGTGAAGTCTGGTATGGCAATCCCCCCTGCATTGCTCTTTTTACTCAGGGTTGCTTTGGCTATCCGGGGTCTTTTGTTTTTCTATATGAACTTTAGAATGTTTTTTTTTCTAGGTCTGTGAAGAAGCTTGTGGGTATTCTAATTGGGATAGCATTGAATCTGTATTTTACTTTCGGCAGGATGGTCATTTTTACTATGTTCATTCTTCCAATCCATGAGCATGGGTGGTTCTTCCATCTTCTGGTATCTTCCTCAATCTCCTTCTTGAGGGATTTAAAATTTTCATTGTAGAGATTTTTGGTGTCTTTGGTCAGGTTTGTTCCTAGATATTTTTGTTTTAGAGGCTGTTTTGAGTGGAAAAGTCTCCTTGTATTCCTTCTCCAGTTGCTTGCTAGCTACTGATTTTTCTAGGTTAATCTTAACAGAAAGATTCAAAGTTTCATATGGGCTGGATGTTTACTGACTATTTTAAATGCTACAGAAATTAAAAAAAAATTCTTAGAGTACAAGCTTGAAACATCTGGTTATTCTGAGCCTTAGTCTACAGCTGTTGATATTGCCTGTATCTTCTTCTAGACACTACTTTAAAATGAACGATCTTTACCTTTGCATTATTTTAGGCTATGCTGGATTAGCACAGGGTTTTCTTGTTGGAATGCAAGTACCTGTCCCAATTTTCCATAGAACTTCATCCCATTCTTTTTGGGAAAAATAATTTCACACTATTCAAAAATGCCATAGTGGCATATAATAGCTGTCTGCTAATTTAGAAAAAAATAATTCAAAAACGTGTGTGAGAGTGTGGGTTTGTGGTATATGAATGTAGCGTATGCACAGGTGTGCAGGCACAGGCATGAAGGATAAAGGACACAGTGGCTCTCATGCTCCACCTTCTTCCCTTGAGCCAAGCCTCACTGAACCTGGAGCTGGCCTGACAGTCAGCAAGTCCAGGAAGAAGCCTCCTGTCTCTCATCCATAACCCCAATGCTGGAAACAACACTTGGCTTTTTCCGATGGTTCTAGGAATTGAATTCAGACCCTAGTGTGTGCGTACAGCAAGCATTCTTACCCACTGAGCCATTTCCCTAGCCCTGGACATTCATTCATTATGCTACAGATCATATGGCAATATTTTATTGCTGCATTGTTTTTTGCCACATCAAGTTCCTTAAAAATAGTTCACATATTCTTGATTGCAAAGACCACTGTAGGAAATGTAATCTCTTGGTGTCAATGTACATACATGAATGTTAGAACTTTTGTGATCTTGGTGTTGGATTATAGAACCCAATTAGTTTATGATAGCAGAAAATCAACATTAATTGAAACGGATGAGATAGTGCAAGATAGTGGTGATTTTCTCCATTAAGTCAAATTGGATTAATGGTACAGGCAGAGAAGTCAAGAGTTTGGCTGGTCAATCCTTTTACCCTCTGAACTTCCCTTAGAAGAAATCTTTAATTTACTTTAGATGGAGCTTGAGAACAAGCAGGTGCAGATCGGTGAACTTAGGACAGGGACAGGATGGCCACCACTTTCCAGTATTCTAGCTATGACCTCAGTGCCCGTTCACATCCTTAGTACTGAAGATACAGTGAATGTATGACCTGCACTGCTGGAACTGCCCAGTGTATTCCTGATGTCCTAGTGTCCTCATTAGTAGTTGCCCCTCCTTTGCTTTAAAAGCTGCCCCAGTTTGAATGATAGAATTTGAATGGCAGATAATGGTGGTACCAGTCTCGGGTTTAATCCTGTTATGACTAGCACTCTTAAATATAAACGTGTGCTGGTTTCCAAAAGTGAATACACAAGAGTAATCCAAACCCCTTTCACAAAAATGGTTATATATACTTTTTAACTTCTCTGGAAAAGAAATTGAATCTTCTCTGGGCCATTCTTTTACTCAAATCCTTAAAAAGAAAACCAAAATCAAACTATAAAAATGTGACATTGTTTATTTGAATGTTTCTAATGTGTTAGCACCCTGCTGGGCTCTCTGACATCTTCTCCATAGGTTCCTTTACTCTCTAACCCAGATCCTTACTACAGCCTTTTGAACAACCTTCACCCAGCACTGGCTCCTGATGGAGGACCCGGAGATGAGAGTGTCATGAAATCACTTTTCCTCATTCTGGAAAGCTCAAATAGGAAACTCAGATGCTTCTGATAACTTTCAATCCAAGAGTGATGAGAGCCAGAAAATGGACAGATGATAGTGCCTTTGTTTGTTCGCATACTGCCTTTTGTGAAACAGTAACAGAAGAGCTCAGCCAAGGAATGGTGACCTCTTGATGCCCAGGTATACTTTTGAATTTTAATCTCTGGGATACTCTTTCACTTTACAATATCAAGTGCCTTTTCTCATACAGTGCTGGAATTTCAGAGGATTTGTGAAATATGTGTGTTTAAAATTGATTTCCCGATTTTTACATTTATACCCAGCTGTTTGTTATTCAGTTCAGCCATCAGCATCTGCGTCTCAATGGACCGTGTAATGTGCGGCTGTAGCAGACGGAATGCTTCCTCTTCCTAAATGTTTCTGTTAGAAGCTTAGAGAGGCAGGCTAAAGACTGCTGATAACCATGTTGCCTGCATTAATTTACCCTCTGGAGCTACACAAATTTTGCTTGGCAATTTTATTTCATGACCAACAAGCAAAGCAATGTTTGTGATCTCCATTCCTGGTAGGAATGTTGACACTGCATATATCAAGTCTATCTGCACTGATATGAAAGGTACTTGTGCAGCTAATTCAAGCCGCAGGAAGCTGTCTAGTCTGCATGCATAAATACTCTGGAAGCAATGTTATACTTTAGAAACATCAGCCAGGATTCAAATCAAAGCCTTCGCCTAGATTAAAATTAGGTCCATAAACTAGTCCCTTGAACAGAGATTTCTTTGGAAAAATAATTTTAGGATCATTTCTCTTTAGCCTCTGTAGTCAAATCTTGTTTTAATTTGCATTTATTATTCAAATCTGTGTTTCCTTTTGTGCTTGTATGATGTATCCTTGTTTAGAGGCTACAGCTTCTACTAAATTTAATTACTTCCCTTCGAGGCTTTAAAATGAGGGCAGATTCTATTAATTGTTAATTACTTTCCTTTGCCATTTACACAGTAGAGGTACAGTTACTAATTGAGGGTCTATTCTGTACAGTGACAAGCAGCTCCTTCCATCTCAATATTTACCTTTCTATGGGGACTGACTTTTATTTCTCTGATCTTTTCTTTTATTAAATATAAAAGTAGACATTCCACTGATATATTGGGCATTATTGTTGATCTAATGTCATTTTATGTCCTAGATAAATAAATGGAAACTGTACTTAACTGTGTTGCCATCCGGTGGCAGTTGGTTGGTCCCTTTTGGCCTTCTCAGGCCTGTCTTCAGTGGGAGGATGGTAGTACCATGACAGATGGCTTGTCACCTTTTACCCCCTATGGTGGCTCATGGAGGGAAAAAGCCTTGCTACTGGAAGGTGGAGTAGTTATCTAATATCGTCTATGTCTTTGGCAATTTTGATTGTCATCTTAAAATTCTTCTTGGCCTCTATGTGATTCTTACTCCTTACCCCCTCTCTGATGATCCTTCGTCATCTCCCCATTCTTCTACCTTCTGTATGTGAACATCTTGCCTTAGTCTTGGTGGTTAACTTTTCTTTCTCAACTTCCTTTTTCAGTGAGCTTACAACCTCATTTACCACATCTCAGTTGAAGGGGGCACAATTATTTTTTTTTAATTTGACCTTTTTATCTGCTGTCTCCAAGTGAGCTATTTTTCAGCTTCAGTAGGCAGGTTTAGAGTCAATCACAGTACGTAGGAGGGTCTGTCTCCTCGCTGATTGGCACCTCCTGAATGCTCTTGAGTTGGCCAGTCTCCTTTCAACAGTTTATTAAGAGCATACTGACTGCAGTCAGGGGTTTGTAGCTTACTAAAACAGGGAGCTTCATTTCTTTGACTGGGGATTCCACGAGTTGAAGTATCTCATGATCTAGTTTGAGCTAATTTCTCACTGTCATTTCATTGCCCATTTTTGTGCTGGTTTGTTGTAGCACTCAGCTTTGGTGTTGTGATGGGCTGCTTTTCCATGGCTCTAAACTTTCAGCATCGCACGACACGGGTGCGCAGACCTGCATGCAGACAATACATTCATACACATAAAAATAAATAAATAAATAAAAATTAAAAAAAAAAAAGATTTTGTATATTTAAGTGTTTTGCCTGCATGCATATATGTGTACCATGTGCCTGCAGAGGCCAGAAGGTCCCCTGGAACTGGAGTTACAGGTGGTTGTTAGCTGCCCTGTAAATACTGGGAACCAAGCCTGGGTCCTTTGCAAGAACAGCAAGTGTGTTCTTAATTGCTGAGCCATCTGTGAGTCCTAGTTCTAAACTTTTAAATTTATTTTTAAAAATCATAGAATTGGAGATCAAGAAATATCTGGGGTGTATATAGGTCTAATTAAAGTGGTAAGTCAAAAAACTTGAGATTTCCTCATTTTTTGGAAAGCTTATGTTGATAATAAAAACAAATTTATTTCTTATTTTTGTTAGATTTTGTAAAAATACTTTATAGTCCTTATGCAGATAACTGTGTTAAATTTTAAAGCTGTCATCTCTGCTAGTAATGTCGAAGAGGAAAAACAGCATGGGAAACACGGCAAGGATAAGTTCATGGGGTGGTGGTTTCAGAATCATGTGAGAATGGCTTCCTTTCTCACCTGTATTTGAGTGTTCCCAGTAGAATCTCTTTGTAGCCTCTGAACTATATTCTGAAGAGAAAAATGCTTCTATTAGAACACTTCTGAGGTGGCTTGCACTGTATTACCTTGCCAAGTAGTGCTGGCAGAGGTATGTGGTGTGTGAAATTGAATGGTCTTTCAAACTGTAGTGCTTATTAAGTTATTGATACAGAATGGTTGTCGACTTGAGCAAGGTGTGAAGATAATCCTATTAGAAAGTGATTACCTGAGGACCAAGATGTATCAAAAGAGTGATAGTTCCAGTACTGGGATGGGAGCATCTTTTAACAGGATTTCTATTGTCAGGCAAATATTATGCAGTATACAGTTATAGAAATGAATCCCAGAGTGAAATGCGGAATATTTTAGAATCAACTTTTGAATATATAACATATAAATTTGTAAATAATATAAATTTAAAATAAGGTAGAACAAAGCATTCTTTCTTAAGGATTTTTATTTTCAAATGAACACTATAACCTTAGTATAAATATACCATCTCAAGCTATTTTAATGTTTGGAATACTGTGAATAGTCTTGAAATAAAAAAAGTTTTTAAATTATACTGGGTGAGGTTATTTTTTATTAAAACATTTCTTGCAGCAATGAACATTGGTAAATAGGGTTTTGGAGTTAAAAATGTAAAGTTTAAGTTGGGTATGGTAGCTTATCTCTGTAATCTCAAAATTTGGGAGACTGAGGCAGGAGGATTTACCATATGCTCAGGGCCAGCTTGAGCTGTATATTAGATTCCACATCAGCAAGGCAACTGCTTTGTCTTCTCATTCTGTATACCCACAACCAGCACCTAAGTGGAGGGTCTCCATGTGTATCTGTTGTCCTGCCACATGTGTACATGCTCGTCAGTATCCATACTATCCTTTCATGTCATCATAGTGCTGTGAGACTTTCCAGTAGCACTGGAGGAGAACTGAGTAGATAACAGGGTGAAGTTAGTCTTGGGACCACAGCCCCCAGCATTCCATGTGACACAACGGGATTGGAAAGCCTATGAGAGGTGAATCAAAGGGAAGTAGAGAAATAACATAGCCAGTGGTATTGAGGGAAACTGAGTACCTCCCATATTAGAATGTAGGATGCAGAGACAAAAGGCCTGTCTTCAAAAAGACATTGTAGGCCAGGGTGGCTCCAAACTCACAGAGATCCGCCTGCCTCTACCTCCTAAGTGCTGAGATTAGAGGTTTGATCACCACCATTCCCAGTCCCATATATACCTTGTATTCTCTTCATAAGCTGTATATGCTTCTAAATTCATATTACTGAAGAAAAAAAATCATGCTTTATTTTTAAATGGGTTAAAGCCAGTCAATACAAGATGTATTAAATGCACATCATAGCTTTAGTGATTGAAGTGGAAACTTTTTTTTTTTGACTTTTTAATTAGTTTTTATTGATGCTTTGTGCATTTCATACATTTTTCCAATTCAGTTCAGGCTTATTTCCCTTTCCCTCCCCCCCACCCCCACCCCATCCCAGATCATGCATTCTGCCATAACTGTCCTGCATCTTTCTCTCAGTTTTTTTTTTTTTCATTTTTAGCTATAAGTGATAATAACTTTTAATCACTGTTAAGGCTAGTTTCTTTAAGAAATGGATACTTGCTAGTCATGGCGGCACACGCCTTTAATCCCAGCACTCGGAAGTCAGAGGAAGGCAGATCTCTGTGAGATCAAGGACAGCCTGGTCTACATAGTGAGTTCCAGGCCAGCTGGGCCTGCAGGGAGACCCTGTCTCCAAATGACCGAAAAAAAGAAAAAAAGGAAAAAAGTGAATAATTATTTTATTTTATACTATATGCTGGTGCAAACTATGGGCTAACGTAATCCAAATAAATAGGTAGCTAAATGACGCAATTCTAAGTGACTTGAAATGCAGTATTCGATGAGGGTTTGTTAGCCAAGGAGGTTTCCAGTATTAGCCTTCTTGATTTTTTTTTTTTTTTGTCAAGCTAATAATTTACAAAAACATAAGAGGAACTGAGAAGAACAAAATGTGCTCATAGTCTGTATTCGAGCTGTAACATCTTTTGTTGTTGTTTTCCTGAAATGGTCTCTCCATGTGGCCCAGGCAGGCTTTTCACTCACGGCCTCTGCTGTCTTAGCCTCTCAAATGTGGGATTCCAGTTGTCTGCCACCACACCTTGCCAGATTGATTTTTTTTTAATTCAATACTGCCTTTTCAGAGTTTGTTGCAACTTAGGAAAATAATGATTTTCTTGTCATTTATAATGAGGACACAAGATTTTCAGGGACGGTAGAACAGGAGCAAGTGGCAGGGCAAGAACTCATGGCAGAGGAAAGCAGACATTTATTTGTCTGGCTCTGCACTGTGGATGGCCTCTGCCGGTGTGTAGATAATTCACAACTAGCTTTAACAAGATGTAGCTACCAGTGTTTTAGAGAGGAAATAAAATAGGCTCTCAGTTTTATAATCATACTATCTGATATTTGTTTGATAAGATCTTAATCCACTACAAAAACATTTTCACATCTGATAAATTGGATCATATTAAAGTAATAATAGTTGATAAAAATGTTTAAAGGTAAAATTTTAATGGAATTTTAATTGTGGAGCAATGAGACTCTGAGCATAGTCTTATCTGACAGCTTACAGCTTTTCTGTTATTTTTGTTGTGGTCTGGTTGTTGATTCACTTGTTCTTCTTTGGTTCAGCAAGTTTGTTTTATTCCTGCCCATGTGCCTGTTACCACGGGAAGTGCCGAGGATGTCCTTTATCTTTAAAGGTATATTACAGGGGCTGGAGAGATAGCTCAGTGGTTAAGAGCAACGACTGCTCTTGCAAAGGACCTGGGTTCGATTCCCAGCACCCACATGGCGGCTAAGAACCGTCTTTAACTCCAGTTCCAGGGGAATCTGACACTCTCTTCTGACCTCCACGGCATTGCACGACATGTGTGCACCAACCTTCATGCAGACAGTAGATTCATACACATAAGAAAATAATAATAAAAATTTTTAAAAAGGTATATTACTATTCATAAAGACTTTTTCCTTCTGTTGCCTGAGTTCTTTTCCTGGTATACTTCCACCATTTACCTGTTAGGATATAACATTGTCCAGGGCTCTATGAAGCTACTATTTGACCTCATCTTTCAAAAAGGTAGCTTTAGCTGTTGTTCTTTATCTTCCTACCACTAATAGTATCTTGCTTGCATCTAGCTGCTCTAACAGCGTACCACAAACAGGATAGCTTAAATAACATACATTGATTTATCACAGTTTGGAAGGCTGAGAACTTGAAGATGGAAATACCTGCAGATTTGGATTTGGGGGAAAGATTTCTTGCAGGCTTACAAACAGCTACTTTATGGCTCTACCCTCATGTAACCTAATTTCTAATTTCCTTTCGTCCTCTTATAAGTGGGTTAATCCCCTCAAGGGCTGGGGGTGCTCCATCTTTATAAGCTCAACTAATCACCTCCCAAAGGCCTCATCTCCTAATACTGAACATTGAGGGCTAGAACTTAAATATATGTGTTTCAAAGAAGGTATAGATACATAGACATTCAGGCTATAACACACAGTGGTACAGTGAAGGCCAAAGCACCTCTCGGGAGAAATAGAGGAACCGTAGTCTGCACTAAGTAAAAAGCTATGTTGTTAAATCAGGAGAGAGACTGCCAAACAACACTACCAGACCTGTTGGCGAGGCCTGTGGGTAACGCCCAGTGGAAGAGCACTAACTTAGCATGTATAAGACCTTATGTTTGACCCCCACCCCAGCACTGCAAAACAAAAACAAGGAGTGTGCTAGGTATGGATAATGCTTTCCATAAACATACACTTTAGGCTTTCTGTTTCAGATGCTGAGCAGGAACAAATGGAAAGCCATGCTAGAAAAATTCTCCAAACTCTCTTTTGTATTTTTGAGACAGGGTCTCCCTGTAGCCCTAGCTGGCCTGGAACTTACTCTGTAGACCAGGCTGACCTTGAACTCACAAAGATCTGCCTGCCCCTGCCTCTCAAATGCCAGGATTAAAGGCCTCCAAACCCTCTTATCTGATGAAAGTTGAAAAAAATAGCATTGAGTTAAAAATATAGATGGAATCAAGTATGTAAGCTTCGTATTGAAAACATGACATATTTCCGAGTTACTTTTCTCCATAGATTTTAAATTTTTGTTCTGTTAAGTTACATGAATTTTTCTAATTTGGGTTTTTAGACCATTTCCCCTGAAAATTAATTTATATTCACAAAAGATAAGTTTTTGTTTTGGGATTTTTTTGTGTGTCTTTTTGAGACAGGGTCTGTAGCTCTGGCTGTCCTGGAACTCACTCTGTAGACCAGGCTGGCCTTGAACTCACAGAGATCCACCTCCCTATGCCTCCCAAGTGCTAGGATTAAAGGCATGGGCTTCCACACCCGGCACAAAAGATAAGTTTTTTCCTTGCTTTAATCCCCTGAGATTTGGATGTTTACAATCATGTGACTATTTTTTAAAATTCTGAAAGGGCTGTTTATGTATTTTATATATCCCTAGATATAGATTTCTGCAGTTATATAGATTTCTATATCTTATAATCTATCATGGATTTTACTAAAATGATGTATTACGAATCTAGCCATTGGGGTCACAGTTATGCAGGCTGGATTAGCCATGGTAGAATCAGGATAGCCTGTGACTTTGGGGTAAACTTTTTTTTTGCATGATAAAAGTTTCAGCAATAGTACTGAAAGAGATTTGAGGGCTTCCTTCCTTAGATAAGGGAATTACTAGGAAGGTAATCTTCCACATTGTGGTAGAAGGAAATTTTATATTTACTGCCTTTCCTTTCAAACTTTTATTATGTTTTGACAGTAGGCCCTGTACGTAAATCAGAGCCTGGCAGCTCTGGATTTCATTGAATTGACTTTAAGCTGAGTGTCCAAAGGTCAGAGTTCTTGGTGTAAGGGCCTTGGTAAGGGTGGGCATGAGACTAACTGGTGAACATCTTGGCCACCCCACCCCACACACATGACAGCCTTTCTGGATCTTGAAGACTCACAGGAATGCTTCTTCTAATAAGATTTCAGCCTGATTTTTTATCATTTCTTTTTCTCTGAGAAGCTGTGACTAAGCTAAAGTTACAGCTAACTCATACTCCCTGACAATTGAAGATGTATCTTACAGCATATTCGTAAAGTCGTGCAGCCATTACCTATATTTTCGGAACATTTTTGCCGCCTAGAGAAAAGAGACTTCATACCTTTAGTTTTCACCTTCCAACCCCTCTCCAAACTCCCCTAGGTGTGTAGCAACCACTAATTTTTCTGTTTATTAATTTCCTTGCTTACCTCTTCAGTACATTTCACATAAATGTAGCCATGCAACATGTGGACCTCTTGTGTTTGGCTTCTTTCATGTAACACAATAGTGTCTAAAGGTTTGTCCATGCTCCAGCATGTGTCAGTGTTTCATTCCCTTATTATGGCTGAATATACTCCATTGCGTGCATGTGCAGTGTCACAATTTAGTCATTGGTTGTTGTACATTTAGGTTGTTTGGATTGTTATAAATAATGCTGCTCCTAGTGTTACTCTGAAGCTTTTTCAGTGCTGGGGATGCAGGCAGCATGTCGTATGTCGAGCTGCTGCTCTACAGCTGAGGCACACTCCTTGCCTTTGGGGTTTTTTTTAGTTGTTTTTTTGTTGTTGTTTGTTGGTTTGTTTTTTTTTTTTTTGAGACACGGTCTCATTTTGTAGCCTAGGCTAGCCTGAAACTCCCAATCATTGTGGGTCCGCCTGCTATATTCTACCATACCAGGCAAAACATTAATAAAGAATTGGTTTTATTCACTTGTGTATTTGCTGAGGAACAGAATCTCCCATTCATGTGGCACTTTGTGACATGATGACTGCACAACTTTATGCAGAGTTCTCAGTTGTGTGTTTTACCTTCCCACCATCAGTGTATGAGTTTCCAATTTCTTCACATATTTGCAACATTTCTATTGCCTGTCCCAGAACCATTCTGAGAACTCCTGTCTCTTCATTGATACCTTCTTCCTGCTATACTGTGTCAGGAGCTGGGGCAGGAGTTGGGAGAGCAGTGGTAGAGAAAAGAATGTACAGGTGTTTTGTTTTCTCATAAAAAGATAGCATTGATTCTTCATTGTGATGACATTCAGTTGTGTATATCGAGCATCAGCCTTTTTTCTAATAGACTTGAGCTGCTTACATGAATGTCTCTACTTAGAAATATATTGGGCATGTGAGACTTTATATGTCCCAAACTGTGGTGGTTTGAATGATAGTGTCCTTCAGGCTCCGACTGTTTGAGCAGTTGGTCGGCTGGTGGTGCTGTTTGGGGAAGGTCAAGGAGCCTTCAGGAAGCATGGCCTTGCTGAGGGAAGGAAGCACGTCACTTTTGGTGGATTTGAGTGTTCATAGCCTTGTCCCATTTTCAGTCTCTCTGTCTCTGCTTCCGGTGCCTCCTTGAAGCTGTGAGCTCTCAGCTTTCTGCTCTGACTGTCTCTTGCCATGCCTCCCCCACCAGGATTGGACTCTCATTACTCTGGAACCTTGTGTGCACATTTATGTACACATGTGATGTCAGAGAAAATTCGTAGGGGTTGGTTCTCTCCTTCTACCATATGGGTTCTGGGGAATTGAACACAGGTCTTGGCAGCACCTGCCATTCCCCACTGAGGAGCTCTTAAGATGTTACCTCATCAGAATGCTGTCCTGACCACAGCTTCTTTCTGTTCTCTTACTGACATTTTTGACTATTTAATAGTATCTCACATACAGTTACTGTTTATATAAGTTTTAAGATAGTAGGGACCTTGTCTTTTTGGTTTAGTGCTATACTTACATAGCCTGGAATACTATTTGGCTTATAATAGGCAGTCCCATAATTATTGTTAAATGAATGGGTCATTTATTTCCTCACCCTGGCATCACTTGGAAACCTTTGCCTGCCAACCTACATTGGATGAGCCCTTAACCTTTCATACATTCTGGAAAAAGTTTCCATATATTTTTGAATAAATTTTATGTAAGTTTTTCTGTAACGGATTTGCATATGTCAACTTGCAGCAATACTAGGCAAGTGCTTTGAGATGCCATTTGAAAAATGTTTTCCCCATAAATACCAAAGATTATAATGATAATATTTTCATTTTTATAACTCAATCTAATTTTAATACATTATAACAGTATGGACCCTATTAGCCAAGTACATGATAATAGCCTTTATTATAATACCCTAGGATATAATGTAATATAATAACATCTTATTACTGTGGTTCTACTAATAAGAATCTCAGTTATGCACACATAGAGCTCCCATAGTTTTATGATAAATATCCAGGGCAAGAATTTGCTATTGAGAATCCTGTCCAAATTGACAGAATGTCTGTATATTTAAATGACACCTTTGTGGTTTCATTCTTAAACTATGTTACACATCTTCACCTAACATTTCAGATTGTTTAAACGCCGTCCAGCTCTTTTTTTCTTGTGTTTATGTGATTTTATTCAGTTGCCAAAACTAAGTAAGGCTAAAATTAACTTTGGTGAGGAAAATGTTCTAGTACACCAAATATCTAAAGATAAAAGATAAGGTGGTGTTAAAACTTGGGTTCTGTAGTTAGGGTTATCTAAATTTGAGTTTTAATGCAATGTGTATCAGGAGGTTTTTAATCTTGCTAATCTTGTTTCTTCACCTGTAAAGTGGGATGAATAACCAGCTACCTTATAAGGTTATGTGTGAATTAAATGAGAGGGTCCATAAAAGCATCTGAACTGTATGTAGCAAATGGGCAATAAATGTTAACTGCAGTTGTTATTACACTTGAACATCGTATTTGAAGAAATTTGCTTTGGCAAAATGATGCTAGTAAGATTATCAGATAAAAGAATAGTAAAGGAGCTTTAAGTAGAGCAATAAAATGCACATGTATTACTTCTACTTTTTCACCTAGAACTGTATCTTGATTTGTTATAGAGAAAAATGGGGCTGCCTTTAAACACAGTACAAGGAGTTCAATATAAATAGAGATCCTTTTGACGTACTATACCTGTTTTATCACCTGTCCAAAGCTACAAAATGGATATTTCTGTGACACGTTGTCCGAGATTCTCAGAATACCTGTTATATCATGCATTCATTTAAGAGTCCACATTCTTATTTCTGTGCAGGCCTCTCGGGTAGAAGTGAAAGAAAAGGTAGTCCCAAACACTCTGGCAGCCCATCATAGAGAGTTTGAACGTTCACTAAGACTGCCTGACGTGGAGCTCGCTGTCCTTTGCAGCTGCTTTACTTACTGCTGTTTCCTGTTTTCATGGCTTCAGCTCTGAAATCTCATTTGGTGTTAAGAACACAAATCCTGGGCCCGTTGGCAGACTTCTGATTCAGTGCATCCAGGCGGGGCTGAGAGGTTGCATTTCTAACAAGTTCCCAGAAGGTTCTGATGTTGATGCTGCTGGTCAGGAAATCGCACTTTGCCAACCACTGCTGTATGCACTTTTGGTCTCTCTCCCCAGAGTGCTTGGCCTGAGTTGGGCACAGAGTATGCTTTCCATAAGTACTTGTTGGTTCACTGCATCTGACGGCACTGAAATGAAATATAAAGGGAATATAAAGGCAAGATGAAGTGTATTAAAGGATCTCATTAGGCACACTGCCTGGTTCTCATTAAGACTGTCCTGGTTTCCTTTATGTCTTGGGCATGAGCGCTCAGTGCTCATGGCTTCTGTAGTCCCTGAAGTCTTATCATTTCCATCTACTCCAAGATTCTCCTCATTTACCCTTTCTTTTCTTTACTCATTTTTAGGTAATAATAGCTAACAGAACCCTTCATACATGAAGTTCCCAAAGAAGCTTGTAAATCCCTTGCCATCTCTTACTGTTCTCTGCCTGTCCATCCAGGTAGCGTAAGGCTAAAGCCCCTGACTTGCCTCATCTTCTAAAATATTTTAAGTTTCACTATAACTGCTTTCACTAAGCTAATATTCGACTGAGTCACTGGGGAGGAGAAGATATAAAAAAGAAAACAAATTGGACTTGTAGAGGAAAACTCATTGAACATTATATTGCCAAATTCATTGTTTATTTCTCCCGCATTTTTCAAAGTTTGAGCATTTGGATATTTTTCACAAGAAAAGAATTTTGAGAGATTGTTTGGGATAGCTGTTAAACTATTCTTGCTTAAGTATTTTAAGGGAAAAATAGCATTTTCCTTCATAAAAGAGAAAAAAAAATCTCTGTAACTTCTGTAAGCTTAACCTCACCACAAGGATCCGAACAAAGTATTATGCACAGATGCTGAATGCCTTTGAATGTCTTTTCCGTTGAATTTCTGAAGGTGGTTTTCACCCTATTCACAGCCAGCCCAAGAATTCAGTTTTTAGATTACTGTTTTCTGTAGGTTCCATGGGACACCAGGAGGATGTTATGTGGATGAAAAGGACTCATACAGAAATACAAGGTAGAGCAAAGCTAAGCAGGTGTCTTTAATTCTTTAATCCAGGACTCCAGAGCATTTGGGCGGCTATTATAAATTGTGGGTAAAGAAAGAGTGGCATGTTCTGAAACTTTGTAATCATGAGAACTTTTGGTGCTAGTGCCAAGCTGAGCAGACTTTGGGAAGCACTGTGTGGAAGTCCTTACATCATACCACCCAAGAGGCCTCAGAAGAAGAGAAGGTTGCTCTTTTCTTGTAGATATGAAGGCTACAATTTTTTTTTAGCCTCTTTTGTGAGTTTTTTTTATTTTTTATTTTATTTATTTATTTATTTATTTTTGAGACAGGGTCTCCCTTTAGTCCCAGCTGGCCTGGAGCTCACTCTAGACCAGGCTGGCCTTGACCTTACAGAGATCCATCTGCCTTTGCCTCCCAAGTGCTGGGATCAAAGGCATGCGCCGCCACTGCGCCTGGCCCAAGATGGTTCTTGGTTCTTACCTGCCATGTGGGTGCTGGGAATCTAACCTGGTTCCTCTGCAAGAGCAGTCAAGCAGTCGGTGCTCCCAACCACTGAGCCATCTCTCCAGATGGCTTTTCTCCAAAGGCCTTCTCCAAAGGCCACAATCTTAGTTCTTACTTGAAGCATGCACGTATACACACATACACACACACACACACACACACACACAAAATCTTTGGGGGGGCTGGAGAGATAGCTTAGCAGTTAAGAGCACCGACTGCTCTTTGCAGAGGACCCGGGTTCAATCCCCAGCACCCACATGGCGGCTGAGAACCATCTGTAACTTCAATTCCAGGAGAACTCTAGTTCCAGGGGAATCCAAGACCCTCTTCTGACCTCTGCGGCATTGCACAACACGAGTGCACAAACCTACATGCAGAATGTACACTCATACACATACAAAAATAAATAAAATTTTAAAAAATTAAAAAAAAATCTTTGGAAGATGTAAGGTAGTAAAGAGGTTCTCTTGCTCAGGAATTCTGTTAGCATTGAAGACCTTAGTGCCTTTTTAGAATGCTGAATTGTGGCTAAGTTTTTTTTTTTTTTCTGGGATATAGGCATTTTCTTTCTATATTGTCATTATTTGCACAATATTTCATTGATGTTATTGCCAAATGTCTAGGATGAAATGCTATAGGGCAGCCTTGCCCCCTTCGGCCTGTCAGCTTCAAAAATTTTGGAAAATTCAACTGAATATGAACTTAAGGTTCAGTCATTTACAACTTAAGCCCGCAAATGCATCTATTGCAGATACAGTTTGTATTCTTTTTAGACTTGTTGCTCCTCCACACCCCTCCCCCATATCTCCCCAAGGCTGTATCCCAGTTAGCAGTACTCTGCCTGTAATGTCACTTTTCCCAGTCACTAGAAAATGTCAAGGAAGTATAGTTTGAACTATGGAGGCTATTAATCTCTACCACTGTCAAAGGAAGCAGTGAAGTTTTATAGCTGTGGGTTATTAACACTACTGACAGTAGAAAAGTTGACACATTTCTTTGCATTTGGCTACTTGCCTCTTTTTAAAGAAACTGGCAATGAACAGAATATGCGTTTTTAGCTATTTCAATATTGCATTTATAAAAGTGTTGAGAGATGAAAATTGGGTTTTCTCAGATACTCTGTATAGTTTAACTTTTAATTCTAGAGTTCATATTTGTGACAGCAATTATTTCATGGCCATCAGTTTACCCCCCCCCCCCCAGAAGACTCTTGTCATCTGGAAAGCGTTAGATCACCCTCATTCGACAGCAGTGTTGTGCTTGCTAAGATCCACTGAGCTGTGAAAACACATCCATACTACGTCGGAGGTAGAATTTAAGAACACGTTTCCTGCTTTCTTTTCTTGAGGAGTAATCCAAACTTTTTACCTTAACATATTGTAGATCACTGTCATTTTCTGTTTTCAGCCAATCTGATTCTTACTCACTGACTCTGATTATGAAGGGAGGTGTATGAATTAGTTGGTTCTAAAAACTCCAGATTGTACACACATATAAATATGTTGCATGTAAATGTTTCAAACACAGAATACCTAATTTAAGTGAATGGCAGAAAGCACAGCATCACTGAAATTGAAATTGTGAGGAAAACATGCATTACGTATTTACAGCTTTGTTTTTGTTTCCCCATGTTGCCTTCACTTAGTAGAAGCCAAGAAAGATGGCAATGAACAGAATTGAGTAGGATCTTGGGTGTAACCTATTACCAGGAAAAATTGGCAAGAAGGAAGTGACTGTTTTCTGTGTGTTCTTATGTAACCTTGAACAAACTATTCTGTTGAAAGTAAAAGCCTTTAGCCAGGTGTGGTGGCACATGCCTTTAATCCCAGCACTTGGGAGGCAGAGGCAGTTGGATCTCTGTGAGTTCAAGGCCAGCCTGGCCAGCCTGGCCTACATAGTGAGTTCCAGGACAGCTGGGGCTACAGGGAGACCCTGTCTTGAAAAGAAAGTAAAAGCCTTTACTTTTCCCTTGCTGAAAAAACTGAAATTGAACTCCAGCCTTCCAAATATGTCTGATAGCTGCACTCTCTGTGCCTTTTCTTCTTTCTCTAACTGCATCTCTATGCACTGTTTCCCAAGTATTGGATTGTAGAGAAAAGTCTGGAATGAGAGCTTAGGCAGTTTGGCTTGTAGCAATATTTTAGTTATTTGGAAGACTACAATGTGTTCAAGTGTGTCAAGTCTAACATCACTTTACTCCTGCATTCTAATGTTAGTAGGATTCTATTGGCCTGGATTCCTTGATTGTGTCTAATCATGTTACTGTAGATCTGGGAGAGGTTAAAAACACAGCCTGTGAGGTTAGAGAGATGGCTCAGCAGTTAAGAACACTGGCTGTTCTTGCAGAGGACCCAGGTTTGATTCCCAGCATCCACATGGCAGTTAATAACCTTCCATAACTCCAGTTCCAGGGGATCCGATGCCCTCTTCTGACCTCCATGGACATGTGTTACTCTATAAGGCTCTTTGATTTGGTGTCTGTCACTCTCTTCCTTTTTCCTCTAGCTTTTTTGTTCCTACTTGCTATGTCTCTCTTTCTGCACTAGTCCATGTTGCTTGTACACATTTAGGCACTTAGAATTTGAAGTAGAAAGGCCCATAGAGATGCTGTTAGTCATAATATCTTGCCCTGTGTTGTTGGTTTCTGTTTGTTTGTTTGTTTGTTTGTTTGTTTGTTTTAGACAGCATCTCTCTGTAGCCCCAGCTGGCCTGAACTTGCTAGGTAGACTTGGCTGGCCTTAAACTCACCTGCCTCTGCCTCTTTAGTGCTGGGTTTAAAGGTGTGTGCCTCCCTGCCTCAGCACTTTGCCTGCTTGCTTTTAAAATATTTTATTTATTATTTTTATTTTATGTATATGACTATATTGCCTGAATGTATCTAAGTGCACCCACGTCATACAATGCCCAGAGGTCAGAAGAAAGCATTGGCTTCTCCTGGAACTGGAGTTATGGATGGTTGTCAGTTGCCATGTGGGTGCTGGAAATCAAACTTGGGTCCTCAGCAAGAGCAGTCTCTCAATCCCCTTGCCTGCTTTCTTATTGTGGTCAAATTTCCTTCTTTTATCTTTGAATAGGATCTGCATGCATTACAGCTTACAAAGAAGCTAAATGTGATAGAGCTTACAGAATGTTTCTTCACATTTGGGAAGAGTTAGAATATCGGATGGATGGATGGATGGATGGATGGATGGATGGATGGATGGATGGATGGATGGACGGACAGACGGAGGGACGGACAGACAGACAGACTGACCAATCAGTCCTCTGGAGAACATTACCAGGACTAGCTTGCCATTGTCTGTGTACTTTCCCAGGGGTGTCATGAACACTTGCTGGTCACAACAGCACCTGTGGCCCTTTAGGTGTTCAGAGGACAGAGGTGTGCAGTACTTGAATCACTTCGTCAGGATTTATAGCTCAGTTGGACTGCCACATCTTTCTTGCCTCTCTCTGGGTTTCCTGACAAACTGGCCTCCTGCTAAGGGCAGGGAAGGGAATGGCAATGGAGGAACTAATGAGCCACTGGAAATGGGGCTCTTTGGGAACAGAATGTCGCTTGTGTCCTGAACTCTTTGTGCCTGAAGTTTTCAGAGAATCCAGTGTAAAGGGTTTAAAAACACCCTGCTTGTGTTGATGCCTTTTGAATAGTAAAAGAGAATGGAAGATTTAAAAATCATTAAACCGGGGCTGGAGAGATGGCCTCGCGGTTAAGAGCACTGACTGCTCTTGCACAGGACTCGGGTTCGATCCCCAGCACCCACATGGCGGCTGAGAACCGTCTTAACTCCAGTTCCAGGGGAATCCGACACTCTCTTCTGACCTCCGCGGCATTGCACGACATGGGTGCACAAACCTACATGCAGACAGTACATTCAAACACATAAAAATAAATAAAAAATATTTTAAAAAATCATTAAACCACATTGTTTGAGTATAATGTTGAACTTGGGTTTTAGATACTTCTGGGCCAGGTGTGAGATGCTTTTTGCTATCCAACGACAGAAATCGAGACAAGTGGAAGACACTTGTCTTATCAGAACTGGGCTGTTCCTAAACCTGGTGTGTTTCCGTTTGCTTCTGGACTCTATCAGCTACTGCTTGGGAGAGGGGGCATATTTCTGACTCACAATTATAAACACTTTATAAATGTTCTTTTTCCAGTGGTATGCAAGCACTCTTAGCTACCTTTTCTAAATGTTCTTTTCTTTAACGTTGAACACTTCTTTTCTCAGTGTTGGATCTGTCAGCTCTGATTGGCTCTTGCCTCTCCATCACCATCTTTACCATAGAGATTATCATACCCACCTCCTGTTCACCAGTCCTTTCCACCCTGAGTAGCCCAATCAGTTATCTAGGCCCTATCCCATGAAATCATGGCTCTTTGAGTACAGGTGGTTATTTAAACCTGCCCTGAACTCAGAGCTCTGTAGATGAGTCTTCTCTGCAGGCCTCTCCTGTCCATCCTCTTCACCCACTCCACAGTGACCTTATCTCTGACTTGCCTGCCTCCTGCCTTTATACCAATTTGTACTGAATAAAACTTCCATTTGACTGACGGAGAAATGAACAGAAACCCAAACTCTAGGACATGAATTTGGGGAGTGGGGGATGTTACTAAGGCAGGTATGAAAATAGGAGAGAGACATGGTCTAAATATTCAAACTGTTTTATGAAATTATGATTTAATAATTTAAAAACTCAGAGAAGGCATTATAAAGGTGATTAAGACTGACTGAGATGCTATGTATGTAATACATAAAAATTCAATAAAATAATTATGCAAAAAAAAAAATCAGAGAAACTCAACCTGTTTTGTAAGACTGGTCTTCTTTTTACCAGTCAGATCAAGATGCATGAAGCTGATAGAAAAGTCCCATGATTCAGTGTTGCCTTCTGTAAAGCATAAGAAAAGTTCTTTACTTTGGGAGGAGTTCATGTGGTTGGATTCTGAGCTAAAGTTCTGTAGTCCTTGATTCTTTAAAAATAACCATTCTTAAAAAGGTTTGCTTTTTAGAGGTTTCTTAAAAAGAAAATTTACAAACTAACTATACATGGTGATATGATTGGTGCTTTGAAAACATCTCTTCTACTACATTTTACATGAAATATTTGCTCTATATTTTGTGTATTGCAGGCAACTGGAACATAGTTCTCTTTGGATTTCCACTTATGTATACTTTATGGAAGACATTTATTTCTAATAGGATCCTTAGCTTTTGGTTTTGCTTTTCTAGGTGAGCTGCCTTAAATAAAATATAGTGCCAGGCATGGCGGTGCACACCTTTAATCCCAGCACTCGGGAGGCAGAGGCAGAGGCAGGCGGATCTCTGTTAGTTCTAGGCCAGCCTGGTCTACAGAGTGAGTTCCAGGACAGCTGGGGCTGCAGGGAGACCCTGTCTCAAAAAGACATAATATAGTATAATATAATATATAATAAGTATAATATAAAATAAAATATTAAAATATAGCAACCCAACTAAACAGTGTTTATGAAACTCAACCTGATGCCTCAGTTTGACTTGTTCAGTGTATATTGAATGAACATGGGTACTAAGTAACAAGCTGAAGTACTATGTGGTAGGGTTTCAGAATAAGGTAACTAGTTTTATAGAGCTCTTATTTAAAGAGGGAAGGATGCGAATAAGTCACATAGATAAATCAAAGACTTAAGCGTGGGTGGAGCTGGTCAAGTAAGGCAGAGTGGTACGTGCCTTTGGAAGGCAGGGTCAGATTCATCTCTGTGAGATCAAGGCCAACCTGGTCTACATATTGAGTTCTAGGCCAGCTGGGGATAGAGGAAGACCCTGTCTAAAGAAAAGACAATTAATTAATTAATTAATCTCTGTAATTATTGGTTGAGCAAAGTGAGCACATGGGATCATGGGATGGTAAGAAGCTAGAGTGAGAAGACATGGGACACAGAGCAGGTGAGGAGACAGGGAAGTGACCAGAGTAAACTGAGACTTTAGTGAGGCGGGGAGGCATGGGTTTTTACAGTGTTTCTGAGGATTGTTAGGAGAGCATAGGCCTGGGGCTGGAGAGATAGCCTAGCGGTTAAGAGCACCGACGCTCTTGCAGAGGACCCGGGTTCGATCCCCAGCACCCACATGGCGGCTAAGAACCGTCTGTAACTCCAATTCCNTGAGGCTAGAGAGATGGCCTCAGCAGTTAAGAACACTGGCTGTTCTTGCAGGGACCCAGTTTGATTCCCAGCATCCACATGGCGTTAATAACCTTCCATAACTCCAGTTCCAGGGATCCGATGCCCTCTTCTGACCCCCCTGGACATGTGTTACTCTATAAGGCTCTTTGTTTGGTGTCTGTCAATCTTCTTCCTTTTTCCTCTAGCTTTTTTGTTCCTACTTGCTATGTCTCTCTTTCTGCACTAGTCCATGTTGCTTGTACACATTTAGGCACTTAGAATTTGAAGTAGAAAGGCCCATAGAGATGCTGTTAGTCATAATATCTTGCCCTGTGTTTGTTGGTTTCTGTTTGTTGTTTTGTTGTTTGTTGTTTGTTTTTAGACAGCATCTTCTCTGTAGCCCCAGCTGGCCTGAACTTGCTAGGTAGACTTGGCTGGCCTTAAACTCACCTGCCTCTGCGCTCTTTAGTTGGGTTTAAAGGTGTGTGCCTCCCTGCCTCAGCACTTTGCCTGCTTGCTTTTAAAATTATTTTTTTATTTTTTATTTTATGTATATGACTATATTGCCTGAATGTATCTAAGTGCACCCACGTCATACAATGCCCAGAGGTCAGAGAAGAAAGCTTGGCTTCTCTGGAACTGGAGTTATGGAGGTGTCAGTTGCCAGTGGGTGCTGGAAATCAAACTTGGGTCTCAGCAAGAGCAGTCTCTCAATCCCCTTGCCTGCTTTCTTATTGTGGCTCAATTTCCTTCTTTTATCTTTGAATAGGATCTGCATGCATTACAGCTTACAAAGAAGCTAAATGTGATAGAGCCTTACAGAAGTTTCTTCACATTTGGGAAGAGTTAGAATATCGGATGGATGGATGGTGGATGGATGGATGGATGATGGATGGATGAGATGGACGGACAGACGGAGGGACGGACAGACAGACCAGAACCCAATCAGTCCTCTGGAGAACATTACCAGGACTAGCTTGCCATTGTCTGTGTACTTTCCCAGGGGTGTCATGAACACTTGCTGGTCACAACAGCACCTGTGGCCCTTTAGGTGTTCAGAGGACAGAGGTGTGCAGTACTTGAATCACTTCGTCAGGATTTATAGCTCAGTTGGACTGCCACATCTTTCTTGCCTCTCTCTGGGTTTCCTGACAAACTGGCCTCCTGCTAAGGGCAGGGAAGGGAATGGCAATGGAGGAACTAATGAGCCACTGGAAATGGGGCTCTTTGGGAACAGAATGTCGCTTGTGTCCTGAACTCTTTGTGCCTGAAGTTTTCAGAGAATCCAGTGTAAAGGGTTTAAAAACACCCTGCTTGTGTTGATGCCTTTTGAATAGTAAAAGAGAATGGAAGATTTAAAAATCATTAAACCGGGGCTGGAGAGATGGCCTCGCGGTTAAGAAGCACTGACTCTCTTTGCACAGGACGGGTTCGATCCCAGCACCCACATGGCGGCTGAGAAACCGTCTTAACTCCGTTCCAGGGGAATCTCGACACTCTCTTCTGACCTCCGCGGCATTGCACAGACATGGGTGCACAAACCTACTGCAGGACAGTACATTCAAACACATAAAAAATAAATAAAAAATATTTAAAAAATCATTAAACCACATTGTTTGAGTATAATGTTGAACTTGGGTTTTAGATACTTCTGGGCCAGGTGTGAGATGCTTTTTGCTATCCAACGACAGAAATCGAGACAAGTGGAAGACACTTGTCTTATCAGAACTGGGCTGTTCCTAAACCTGGTGTGTTTCCGTTTGCTTCTGGACTCTATCAGCTACTGCTTGGGAGAGGGGGCATATTTCTGACTCACAATTATAAACACTTTATAAATGTTCTTTTTCCAGTGGTATGCAAGCACTCTTAGCTACCTTTTCTAAATGTTCTTTTCTTTAACGTTGAACACTTCTTTTCTCAGTGTTGGATCTGTCAGTCTGATTGGCTCTTGCCTTCCCTCACCCATCCTTACCATAGAGATTATCATACCCACCTCCTGTTCACCAGTCCTTTCCACCCTGAGTAGCCCAATCAGTTATCTAGGCCCTATCCCATGAAATCATGGCTCTTTGAGTACAGGTGGTTATTTAAACCTGCCCTGAACTCAGAGCTCTGATGATGAGTCTTCTCTGCAGGCCTCTCCTGTCCATCTCTCTTCACCCACTCACAGTGACCTTTCTCTGACTTGCCTGCCTCCTGCCTTTATACCCAATTTGTACTGAATAAACTTCCATTTGACTGACGGAGAAATGAACAGAAACCCAAACTCTAGGAATGAATTTGGGGAGGTGGGGGGTGTTACTAAGCAGGTTGAAATGGACAATAAGAGAGAAAATGGTCTAAATATTCAAAAACTGTTTTTATGAAATTTGATGTTAATAATTTGAAAAACTCAGAGAAGGCATTATAAAGGTGATTAAGACTGACTGAGATGTTGTATGTAATACATAAAAATTCCATATAAAAATATCATAAAAAAAAAATCAGAGGAACTCAACCTGTTTTGTACGTGGTCTTCTTTTTACCAGTCCGATCAAGATGCATGAAGCTGAGAAAAGTCCCATGATTCAGTGTGCCTCTGTCTTAAAGCATAAGAAAAGTTCTTTACTTTGGGAGGAGTTCATGTGGTTGGATTCTGAGCTAATGTCTGTCCTTGATCTTTAAAAAATAACCATTCTTAAAGGTTGCTTTTAGAGGTTTCTTAAAAAGAAAATTTACAAACTAACTATACATGGTGATATGATTGGTGCTTTGAAAACATCTCTTCTACTACATTTTACATGAAATATTTGTCTATATTTTGTGTATTGAGAGGCAACTGGAACATAGTTCTCTTTGGAATTCCACTTATGTATACTTTATGGAAGACATTATTTTCTAATGGATCCTTAGCTTTTGGTTTTGCTTTTCTAGGTGAGCTGCCTTAAATAAATTAGTGCCAGGCCTGGCGGTGCACACCTTTAATCCCAGCACTCGGGAGGCAGAGGCAGAGGCAGGCGGATTCTGTTAGTTCAAGGCCAGCTGGTCTACAGAGTGAGTTCCAGGACAGCTGGGGCTGCAGGGACCCTGTCTCCAAAAAAACATAATAAGAATATAATATAATATATATAAGATAATATAAAATAAAATAGTTAAATATGACAACCCAACTAAACAGTGTTTATGAAACTCAACCTGATGCCTCAGTTTGACTTGTTCAGTGTATATTGAATGAACATGGGTACTAAGTAACAAGCTGAAGTACTATGTGGTAGGGTTTCAGAATAAGGTAACTAGTTTTATAGAGCTCTTATTTAAAGAGGGAAGGATGCGAATAAGTCACATAGATAAATCAAAGACTTAAGCGTGGGTGGAGCTGGTCAAGTAAGGCAGAGTGGTACGTGCCTTTGGAAGGCAGGGTCAGATTCATCTCTGTGAGATCCAGGCCAACCTGGTCACCTATTGGTTCTATGGCCAGCTGGGGATAGAGGAAGATCCTAGCTCAAAAAAAAAAAAAAAATGAACAAACAAAAAAGAAAAGAAAGAGAGAAAGACTTCCTGAGGGTAGAATGTTTGAGCTTCATATAAAAAAACCCTTATATTTCTTTTATAGGATTAGTCATTGCAAAATTTAGTTCACATAGCCTAGTTTTTAGGTACTGTGATCAACTTTGCTGGTCCAGACACCGAAGACTGAAGTTCCAGTTTCTTCTTATCCACCTTCAGGTGTTTCATCTCGGAAATCACCAGAGTGGAAAATTATGCATGTTTCCTTAATCATTGTAAGGGCTTTAAAATATTTTATTTAGCCGGGCGTGGTGGCGCACGCCTTTAATCCTAGCACTTGGGAGGCAGAGGCAGGCGGATCTTTGTGAGTTCAAGGCCAGCCTGGTCTACAGAGTGAGTTCCAGGCCAGCTGGGACTACAGGGAGACCCTGTCTCGAAAAGACCAAAAAAATAAAATAAAATAAAATAAAATAAAATATTTTATTTATTAGTTTTATTTCATGTGTATGAATGTATTGCTTACATGTAAGTGTACCTATGTCATGCATTGCCTAGAGAGGGCATCAGATCCCCTGGAACTGGAGTTAATAGAAGGTTGTTAGCTGCCATGTGAGTGCTGGAAACCAAACCCAGGTCATCTGCAAGAGCAGCCAGTGTTCTTAACCACTGACCTTTCTCTAGCCTCCATTGTAAGGGGGTACTGGCCTCTTAACAAAGTATATTTTGTTGAGAACTAACCAGTGCAGTATTTTAAAGTGAAAAAACTAGTTTTGTATATGAAAAATAGAATACACTGTCTGTCCTTTAATAGTCTTAGGTCCAGTAGTAACCTTGCTGATTTTTGTAAAGTTCTCTAATAGTAACCAAGTAAGAGCTGTACACCTGAGCTTTTTTACTTAATATCTTGTTTGATTCAGGCAGACATTCTGTGAAGTAGGTGAGCCTACTATATGATAGTAGAATTATAGGCAGAAGCTGGAACCTGGGAAGATGAAGAAAGGGGATTCAGGGTCTAGAGCTAGCACGTCACGTGATAGGGAGCTCCTGATTTCAGCATCTGTTTCTCTTCATAGTTATTTTCAGTTATTTTCTGCTCTAGGCTAATATTTCAGAACTTGTTACTGACTTGGGAGTAAAACTCCATGTTGTACTATTTAATTTGCCTCTTGATATTTAATTTGTCTCTTGATTAGAACCTTTTTTAAATCTTTTTGAGATAGGGTCTTCCTGTAGCCCCAGCTGTCCTGGAACTCACTATGTAGACCAGGCTGGCCTGGTCTCACAGAGATCCACCTGCCTCTGCCTCCCAAGTGCTGGGATTAAAGGCGTGTGCCACCACACCCAGCTAGAACTTTTTTTTAAAAAAACTTTTTTACTATAGTAAAATAATATAATTTTGGATTTGTTGTTTTCAAAGTTATTTTTTAAAGAAAACTAAGCTTATAACAAAGTAGGTTAAGTTTTTATAAGGTAGAGGAGAGCTTATAAAACCAATTCATCTATGCCTTTAAATTATGAGCCATAAACATTGTAATTATGAACCATAAACACTTTCTCTGCTCTTTTCTTTTTTTAAAAAAATCACTTTCCCAACAAAATGTCACTCAATAACATTCTTTTGTTCCTTGGGTAAACTGTTAATTAGTTTTCTCTCAGTAAACCATCTCATCCATTAAGTAGATGAAATTCCCTGATCGCTTTCAAATTTCTAGTCCAAAATCTTCCCATCATATTGCTGTTGGTTTTCTCTTTAACCCAAGAATTATATCTAAGGAAATAAAATTCACTCAAATGTATTCAGCATCAATTTCATCTGTGTGGATAGAAAGAAATATCTTACTACCTTTTAATTTTAAGTCTCCTGTTTTTAGGCTAGCAGAACTTCACTTTCTCTGTTAACAAATTTGTGTTATTGTTGTTGCATCAAACATGATTTTTATTTATTATTTTTACTTTATGTGTATGAATGTATTGCCTGCATGTATATAAGTGCAACCATGTCATGCAATGCCCACAGAGTCATAAGAAGGCATTGGATCCCCTGGAACTGGAGTTATGGAGAGTTGTTAGCCACCATGTGAGTGCTGGGATTAAAACCCAGGTCCTCTGCAAGAGCAGCTGGTGCTCTTAGCCAGTGAGCCATCTCTCCAGCCCCTAAACCTGATTTTAAAAAAGTCTGAATCAATTTATTTGAATATTTGTAGACATTCGATTCTTCTATGGTACTTTATCTTGGCTATATGCTTGACAGTTCTGCTGATAGGTTTTATTAATGATACTACAAATACAAGAACTACATTTGCATCTTTTGGAAAATAAGAAAAATAGCCCATCTTTATAACACATACTGCCTATAATTCAGGCACTTGAGAGGCTGAGGCAGAAGACTCAAAACTTGGAAGTCAAACCTAGAACTTTCTAGGTAGCCTTGGCTACATAGTGAAACCCAGTCTCAAAAAGCAGGGGTAGTGGTTTGGATGTGTAGAAAGAAAAAAATGAAATTCTAGTTTCATATTATCCAAACATAACCACAATTAATTTTTATATATAATTGCTAATATCTTTTTAAAATATTTTATTTATTATTTTTATTTTACATGTATGAATGTATTGCCTGCATGTATGTAAGTGCATGGACAGTATTTTACTGTTCAGTATGAATTACAGGTGAAATACTCATTAAAAATGAATTAAGGGTCTGAAGAGATGGCCTTAGCGGTTGAGACTGCCAAGCACTCTTGCAGAGGACCCGGGTTCAATCCCCAGCACCCACATGGTGGCTGAGAACCGTCTATAACTCCAATTCCAGGAGAACTCCAGTTCCAGGGGAATCCGACACCCTCTTCTGACCTCTGCGGCATTGCACAACGTGGGTGCACAAACCTACATGCAGACAGTACATTCATATACATACAAAAATAAATAAAATTAAAAAAAAATGAATTAAATATGTTTTAACATTAAAGACCCAGATTGACAGCTGTTATCACTCTTGTGTTTTATATTATCCTGTCATCATAATCAGCACTTTAAAAACAAGATGAGAGGGCTGGAGAGATGGCCTAGCGGTTAAGAGTGCCAACTGCTCTTTCAGAGGACACGGGTTCCATCCCCAGAACCCACTTTGAGAACCGTCTTTGACTCCAGTTCCAGGGGAATCCGACACCCTCTTCTGACCTCCGCGGCATTGCACGACACGGGTGCACAAACCTGCATGCAGACAGTACATTCATACACATACAGAAATAAATAAAATTAATAATAAAAATTAAAAAAAAAAACAAAAACAAGATGAAATTCCTTTCTCCAAAGGAATTTGAATTATTTCTGTATTTGAATTACAGAGAAGGAATAATAGAATGTATTGGTCTGATGAAATATCATTTATAGAAATAGTTCTTGATTATTTTTTTAATTTTTAAATCTTATGTGTATGAGTGTTTTGCCTACAAGTTCACATTTGCATGCAGTGCCTGTAGAAGCCAGGAGAGGGTGTTTGATCACTTGGAAGTGCAGTTAGACTTGTTAGCCGTGATGTGGATGTTAGGAACTGGATTCAGGTCCTCTGCATGAGCATACAGGGCTCTTAACCTCTGAGCCATTTCTACAGTTGCTAGAAATAGTTTTAAAGAAAACAAAAGCAACTCCCGGCCCACAGAAGTGCATTTTCTTCTTTAAATTATTACTCTTTTTTTGGCATCCATGTGACCTGTTTCATATGCCATAGAGGTGCTTAAAAAGTTTAAATGAAATTGTATTGATTCAAGAATTTCATACAATGAATTATATTCAGACCACCCCATCACCACCTTCACCCTAGCTCCCCAGTCCTCTGCCCCCCCCCAGCTTTATGTCTTTTATTTGCACATGAAAAGCCCTATTTATCTCATATAACACATTTGATCTCGATGCCAGAGAAATCACATCTCGTTAGAGTCTTGGTGACCTATAATTCTTACAGTCAGGTGTGCCAAAGTAAAGACCCAATCCTTTTCCTGTGTGATTTTGGATCTGGATATGCCAGATTTCTTGGAATGGGCATTTTACTCTTAATTTCTGTTTCTTTTACACACTATTGGGAATGTCAGGTAGGGATTTCTCTTTTTCTTAGCAGTCAGAAACACTTGGTTTCTTCATCAAAGTTCGTTGTTTGTAGCCCTTGTATACAGGTTACACTTCAAATTCTTTTGAAGATCTGCCCTAAACCTGATATTATGTGGAATGAGACCTAAAGAAGAAAACGGAATTGTATTTTGCTTGTCTAGACTCTTGCTACAAGCATCTAGAAGATATGACAGACTCTGTAGACTAAGTGCAAGTCACCATCCTAGAGCTCTTCGTACATGTGAGTGTTTGCTTCCTTTTCCTCTGGCATCTGGAGTATCCCCTATCTAGCCATTTCTAAAGTATCCTATTCAATCCCAACTGCTGTATTATTTAAATCCCATCTACAGGCAGTGCTCAAGTCTGCTTTTGTATTGGAAAACAAAGCTTTAAAAGCAGCCAGGGGAGCCACTGGAAGAGCAGTGATTTTTGTGACAATGGCCTAAATCCAAGAAATGCGCTTAAGAGTTTTTGTTTGTTTTTGGCAGAATTGGCTTCTGCATGTTTGTCCATTGAAAATGGAGAATACTGAGCTGAGTGTAGTTAAAAAAAACTCTGATAGACACTTAAGATTTTTATTACAGGTAGCATATTCAAGATGGTACCAGTAATCCTTAGTCCTTTAACTCCCTCTTTTATAATGGTACAAATTGTCCATTCTGCATATAGATTATGCCCTTTTACACTGTTGCATTTGTAGAGTTAATTCCAGAAATGAAACATTGTTCCTGTACAAAATGAATAATTACATGTTTTGGAAAAAACCTTCTACTTTAAAAAAAAATCTATAAAAGTCTAGAATAGGTAGCTAATAGCATGTTCTGTAGTTTGTAACCAATCAGGTGGTAATGATTTATTATACAGGTTTTTCTGCATTGACAGATGAAGACAAGTGAATGTAAAATGCAATTAGAAATGCAATTAGTTCCATAAAATGCAGTGATGGTACAAAATTTGAGAGAGTACCAGGGTAGATGTAATTGAATCTTTAAGGAACTCTTTTGTCAGAGGAGCATGTTTTGAACCATATAGGAAGAGGATTGACATTATGAATCTAAAGGACAGGAATGGAATGTTTACAAAGAATGCTGATGTATTTCCAGATTAGAAGCCTCACAAAACATTTTAGAGAGGGTAAGGCTGAAAGATCTATTTTCATTAACATAGACACTACTCAGAAATGGTAGAAAAAAATAGTATGATGATTATATTCTAATAAGAGTCTGGGAGGGCATAAACATTAAAAATAACTTTGTAAACTTAAGCCAAGTATGAAATAACAAGGCTAGAGGAATTTGATGCACTGAAGGGCAAGGCTTTGAGGAGGCATTAGGCACCAAGCCCAGTTCCTAAACATATGCTTCTGGGGATGGAGCAAGGAGTCCCATCACCTGCTCTCCAATGGAGTCTACATTGTTGAGCCTCAGTGAGGGTGTGCTGAGACATTAGACAGCATTGCCTGGAGGATATGGTATCATCTGTGACAGGAGAAAGCCTACCTGATGAAAAAAAAAAAAAGAATCTTGAGAAGTAGCATATATATATATATATATATATATATATATATATATACATAGCCCTGAAATAATAAGAGGTTTCCAACCTGACTTTTGATAAATGTTCCATGTCTAATGAGCTGGTGGGAGTCAGAGGAAGTGTGTCCAGGTCTGAGACCACTACCTGGCTACCTACCAGGTGGTGGTTGGGGCAGGGGCCTATGAATGAGAGAGGTGTTGGAAGCTAGTGAAATCATGGAACTCCAAACCTCTTCATCCTTTTATCTCACTCTGGGAACAGCACCCCTGACAGAGGAAACAGGAATTTCATGAATACAGTTGGATAATCACATAGAGAAATGTTCACTTTCTTAAATATTAATCCATAGAGATAAAGAGGAAAAGGAAAAGCAAGTTAATGACATTATAAACACCCAGTCTTCATGGAACCTCTGACAAAGAAGCCTGGGATGTGGCTTTGTAAGGGAGGATGCCATTTGAATAAGGGTTGATCCAAAGGGAATGCATGGTCTTTATGGAAACAAATGCTGGTTATGCAGCCAAAGCCATTTCTGTAGTAGTCATTTCTCTTTTTTTCTGATTAAGCACTTAAGCTGCTTTTTTACATATAAGAAAGCAATGTAGTGATGGTGATTGTCAGATCATAATTTGAGACTACAAGAGCCATAAAATATTTTTCTCAGTAGCCCCTTCCCCCCAAACCCCAGGATCATGGCTTTAGCTTGTGTTACCAGAAATATGCATGTTAAGATACTATATCCAACAAGATTCTGACATTTGCTAGCAATCACCATCCAAAACAGTTGTGTTTAGCAAGAAGTCTACTGTTCACTGTCAGCAAGACATGTTAAATGAATTTGTTTTTCCTCCTTCTTTATCCTGCCTAAGTTTTAGATAGCATGAAAAGAAATAATGGGTTAAACAAGATGAAAATACTTTCCCCCAACCAGTTGGGAATATATTATCGGAAGGAAAAATAAGTAAAAATCAAATGTGAAAATCCTCTCTCCTGGAGCCATTGGAGAATTTAATGAATTCCAGTTGGGTTTCAGTGTTTAAATGTAATAGAAAAGAGTATTTTTAAAAATGCTAGACCAGTTTAGCCTGAGCTCAGCCACATAGTAAGATTGTCTGAGTACTGTTCTGCTCACAAAGTGTCTTCCTACAGGTGCCCTTGTATATGTTTTCTTGATGAAAAAGACTCATTTTAAAGAACTACACTATACTTCCTTCCCATTTTATCTCTGTTAGCATTAAGGGCTTCCTTTTAATCTGTCACATTATAGTATATTTTTCACTAACCCTTACAGGAAAATTGGAAGAGGCATTAATTACTGTACTTTGGATGTCAGATGTCAGGATATTAAACTATAGACAAGGTTCAAACTACTTCAGTGCCCTCTGCTAGGTAACAGAACTACTGGTCTGACACAGGTGGTCTGATTCACAGGCCCCCAGCACCTGTGTTCCCCTCATCTAACATGGCACTGTCATTGATGTTGTTTTGTGAGTCACTTAACCTATGCATTCTCTTCCTTAATCCCTGACTTTTCCATTGATTTGATTGAAATAAAATGTTTATTTTGGAATAGAGATAGAATGCTTGATTTCATCTTTGCAGTGGATCTCATATTTGGTCTGCCTCTTAGGGACGAGGATAGGTTTTAGGGATTTTGCTGAATTGGAAAGGAGTTTTTCAGAGCACTTGTTAAACAGGTACAAAGGGAAAATTGGCTTTTTTTTTTTTCATAATGAAAGCATTTTGTTTGTCCCATGGTCCTTCTTAAGAACAAGCTTTTTTGAATGATAAATTAGGAGAGATGGCATAAAACACATCCCATGTTACTGCTTCTCTCCTTGGAGGGTTTTAGACCTTTTCCAGAGTTCAAAGCGAGGAGCTATGCAACTGCACGAAGCTGGTGGAGGCACACTCCAAGATTACAGCCCTGGGGACAGAAGATGGAAAATGCAAGGACTTTCTGACTTGGCCTTGGACTCTAAGAGAGGGCAAGGAGAGTGCTGTCATTTCTGGAAACTTTTTAACAAGTTTTCCTTACTAACTGAAATCTCAAACATAAAAGTCTCATCTTCTGATAGTGTGCCAGAATCAGGGCATAGAGGCTTTAAATTTAAATCACTAGCATTGATCAAATTGGTACAGGTTTCAGCTTTGAGATGCTGAAGTCTGTCACAAAGTAGACATTTGGAAGTGTTGGATTGGTCCATAGTTCTCTTTTTTGGATTATTTTAGTACAAAAGCTTATCTGAAATGGTAATCTTTGAAAATCCTTTGACTTCAGAGGCCGAAGCTCAAAACTGGAGAGTAAGAAAAGAGACATAGCAGAGTTTCTAAGCTGACACTGTGACCCACCTTTTAAGCAGGAGAGCGCACAGCATGGTGTTTGAAGAGTTAATCTCCAGTGTGTCTCTTCATCTTCCTGCAAAGCCCTGTGATTGAGGGAGCAGCAGCATTTTTACTCTACCCTTCTACCCATGATAACATGGATAGAATGTGAACTCATTCCATAGGTGTTGAATAAACTTCATTCAAATACCTACCATGGTAAGACAGAGGTGATTACTTCTTCCAGGACATGAAGAGCCTTTTGTACTTCCTGGGTTCAAAGGACCCATATGCTAAATTCTGTTATTTTAATCTAATAGCTGATTACAGGAAAATAATATGTTGGAATTGGGAAGTACGGCCACGGTGCACTTCTTAGTGTTATGGATGCTCCTTGCCTGCTGCAGCCTCTCAGTGGTGCATCCATCCTTTAACTCTGTTGCCACTCTTAAAATTTAGAGTCCTCCTTCTCTGCTGTGCTTTTGAGATGGTATATTTAGAAATAGCCATGCTACATATAAAGGGATATGTGCTCCCTATTTGAAATCGATGGACTGGATTTGAAATCACTAAATGACAGATACTGATCTGAGATAGTTAAGCAGCTACAATATTTATTTCCCCATAAGACATAGGTAGAGAAATCTGTAAAAGTCAGTGTTGAAACTATAATATTTTACCAGTTTTTATTTAAAACACCTCTGTACGTTAGGCACTGTGGTACATCACTTTCTTTTAAAAGTAATTTGCATCTATCTACATTGTAAGTGAATGCATCTGGTTAGCTTTTGTCAACTTGACACCAGGGATGGAAGAACTTCAACAGTGGTTATTACCTCCCTCAGACTGACCAGTGGCAGTGTCGGTGGGGTGTTTCCTTGGTTACTGGTTGATGGAGGAGGGAGGACCTAGTCTACTGTGGGTGGTGCCATCCTTGAGCAGGTGGGCCTGGACAGTCTAAGAAACGTAGCTGTGCAAGCCAGGGGAAGCAAGCAAGCGCATCTCTATGCTCTCTGCCTTGGCTTCTGTCTCCAGGTTCCTGCCTTGAGTTCCTACACTGACTTCTTGCCTCATTTCCCTTGATGATGGACTGCAGTGTGGAAGTATAAGCTAAATAAACTCTTTCCTCCCATAGTCGGTTTTTGTCCATGCTTTTATCATAGTAACAATGCAGATTAAGATAGTGTCCTAAAAATAAGATTTATTTCTTCACTTGATAGTAAATAAAGCATTCTCTCAAAATATGCCTTCATATTTTAAGTTTGAATATCAGGTTTCTGAGATGTCACAGCAGTATGGCAGTTCTTATTTTGTATTTAAGAATTCAGTGCTGCGTTGATCGTGCTGTTACTTTTGTCTATACATGAGCATCGTCTAAGGGCATTTTAAAAACACTGGTGTTTAGGTCCCTTTCTGACAAGCTAAGTCATAGCTCTGAGGGTGGAGCCTCAACATCTTTGGGATTTTTTTTCTTATTGGGCAGTAAGAGGAGGAAAGGATATGTAACTTCTGCAGCCTGCATAAATACTACAATGTCTTCCAGCTCCTGCAGAACTGTGTTCATTCACTGGAGTTGTGGTTACAGGAAACTAAACATTCATGAGTTTGTTCAGCAGACCTTGTGTCTGCTGTATGTCAGAACTGACTGTTCCTCCTGGAAAAGACTTGATCAGGGTATTGTCCTGGAGTTCATATTTCTTAGTTTTGGTGAAAGATGTTGAGTCTTTTTGAAGTCTAAATGCACCACTAATAATATCACCTCATTTTCATTTGACTTTTGAATCTTCTTTCTTTTTAAACACACCTTTTCTTTGATCAATTCACTATTTTCAGCAGGTCGGTACCACCAGCACTCCGTTCATACTGAGTACTCTGTAGTCATTTAGTCAAAGAATTCACTTTGCTTCCCTGTAATAAACAAACTGGGTTAAGAGTACTTGGTGCTCTTGGAGAGGACCTGTGTCTGGTTCTCAGCACCAACACCAGGTGGCTCACAACTGCCTGTAAGTAACTTCAGCTCCAGGAGATCCAGTGCCCTTTTCTGGCCTCTGCAGGCACCCGAATCACATGTACATACAGTCACACACACATGCACATGAATTAAAATGAAATACATCTTTGAAAAATAGCAGTTGGTTTTGTTTTTGTAGAACCCTAAGCTTCAAAGTTAAAGTCAGAAACTGGGCATGGTGGCATATGCCTTTGATCCCAGCACTAATGAGGCAGAGGCAGGTGGATCTCTGTGAGATGGAGTCCAGCCTGGTCTACATCATGAGTTCCAGGTCAGTTGGGGGTTACAGGAGAATCTGTCTTTAAAAAAAAAAAAAAAAAAAAAAAAAAAATATATATATATATATTATAATATATATGATGTGAAGTCAGATAGCATACCTTATTTGAAAAATAATGGCCATCATTATAGAAAATGTAAGATCTAAATGAGTAGTATCATTTGAATGATGATGATTCAGTCTAAATGTGTCACTCAAGAATGAAAGATTTGGGTGAGTGGCATGGTTTAGTGCTTGCTGCCAAGCCTGATATCCTGATTTTGATCCCTGGGACCCACATGGTAGAAGGAACAAACCAACTCCTGCAAGTTGTCTTCTGACCTCCACACCTGTGCCAGGGTGCTTGTGCCAACACACACATACACACACATACACATACATATACATACATGTATACATGTGCACACATACATGTACACACATACATATACACATATACCTGTACTCACATATGCACATATCCAACATAAATTAAAATGTAATAATTTTAAAAAGAATAAAGTCCTTGAATGTATTTGGGTCTTTTAACCTGCACTCCTTCAAAGAGAGTCCGAACACCATAGCCCCCTGTACCCTGCTACCAGTCTCTCTCTACTCTCAGGAATTATCCAGAATCTTGATATGTCAAGCATGAGCATCAGAGATAAAAAGCACATTCAATTAGGTCAGAGCCTCTTCACTGACCTAAATAACAGTTCATTCATGAGATAATGTGACCTGCAGTCAGAGAGAAATCTGTTGCCTGAGCTGGAGAAGCTTGGCATAGCACAGACTCTCCAGTGGTCAGGGAATTGTCTAAAATTAGACCAGGCAGAAAAATATTGCAGGCTTTACAGGCCTAGCCTCAATTTCAAATGTATTTCTTTCTCAAGATATGGGTGTGATTGTTCACCTAGACTACCACTGGTAATCCTGTAACACAGGCCTTTGTTAGTGCAGAATACCTTACAATCAAATGAATTTGCCAATTAAGCAATTTAAACATTTTAAATCTGATATTTTTCATTTATAACACAAGAAGCTCACATTTTGTCAAAGAGGATTTCCTCTTTGGAGAGTTAATGTATCATGGGAATTTGGGATAGCCATAAGTTTGGCAATCATTGCCATTATCAGAGCATTAATATCAGTGCTTGAAATGAACGTACTATATTGTCTATGCAGGTATTTGAATTTTTCATGATGATTTGTCTTTTGAAAATGTGAGATTATCTTCTTGTCTCTGTCAGGTATCTTCATACATATAACAGTAAATTCCAATATTGGTGAAAGGAAATTTCTTACCACTAGAATGACCTCAGATTATTTTTTGAATGATATGGGTAGAAATAAATTCAGTGATAAGGTTATCTTAATACCCAGTGAATATTGTGTTGGTTAGAGGTTTCCTGGATCATTTGAATTATGAGGGGACTTCAAATAGTGGTTTTTCAGGTATCTGTGTCAAAGTGGGTACAAGAAAATTATGTGGTTTTACTTTCTGAACCAGCAAGGAAGTACAGACTTTCTTCATTCAGCAAATGTTTATGGGGTATCGGGGAACAAAAGAGACACCTTAAACTTCTCTTATTTTTATGAAATGTAGTCTTGTAGAAGAAATAGAAAATTAAGCTGGGCATGGTGGCACACGCCTTTAATCCTAGCACTTGGGAGGCAGAGGCAGGTGGATCTTTGTGAGTTCAAGGCCAGCCTGGTCTACAGAGCGAGTTCCAGGCTAGCTGGGGCTACAGGGAGACCCTGTCTCAAAAAGACAAAAAAAAATGAAAAAGAAAATTAATATAAATACAACTATGTTACAAGATGCATGGACTGGAGAAGACACAGATGATTAAGGAAACTGGATGAGGGAAGAGTTGAAGTTTTAAATTTAATGACAAGATGAGCTTTATCCAGAAGGAGATACAGGAAGAGTAACAAGGACATAATAAAAAGTACAATGTTAGAAATGTAGCAGAAGTTCAGGCAGAAGGCACATCTAATGGAAATGCTCTGTGAAACAGGAACATGTCTGGCATATTGGAGACAAGTGTGAGTGGTAGTGGGGCTGGGTAGCAGGGTACAGCGTGACACAGGACAGCAGGGTCCAGACCGCCTAGGTCCTGGCAAAAATTGATTTTACCAGTGCATGGAAAGCCTTTGGAAGTGGTTGAGCAGAACAGTGAGTGATCCGGTCCCATTTGTGTCCTGATGTTTATCAGAATTTTTCCCACACATGTTGTCTGGTCGGGAATTCCAGCTCCAATTCCCATAACTGGCTGATTGAAAGGAGATAACAGTTTGGCCTGGGTGTGCTTATAGGACTTTGTGGATTTGTGTATGCGTTTGTGCGCCTGCGTATGGTGTGCACTACATCATGCTGGATCTGCTCCCTCCCCACTGACAGCACTGGGACAGCCATGGTTGGACTGAAACTAGACAAGCAGGGCCTTGCTTTATTGGCTCTGCAGTAAACTACCAGGTGACATTACAGATCTCTGCCTACAGGTGGAAATTATGAAGAGGGAGTTGAATGTGTGACTTTTATTTCCTTTCAGTTCCCTCCATCATTGAGTTATTTCTCATTTAATGTCATGATGTCACCTTATGCGTTTTCTGGTACAGTTTAAAAGGAGGAAGGATGCAAAGCCTCTAAAAGGAACGAGGAGGTGAAGTAAGTAGTAACAAGAGGAAGCTGCATGAATCTTTGCACATTGGACACGTGTAAAAGCAGCTCAGTGCTTTGAATCATTGTATTTTATGGAAATGAGCATCTGGTAACCAGTGAAATACATTCTTAAGTGTGGGTAAGAAGAAAATCCCCTGTTGGGGAACTTCCTTACTGAATTTGGTAAGAATAAAATGTAAGTGTGCAATATCCATGGCACATCTGATACTATACTGGAGCTGACTTTATTTTCCAAAGAAAACAGAGAACATGTATGGCAAATCTTTACATTTAAATCAGGTTCCACACACAAGGCAAGGAGAGCTCAGCTCTTAGGATAAAAGAAAGCAAAAACAAAGAACCCATGTAGATACACCTAATCTAAATATTGTTTAAAATGGAATCGTAATTCTTTGCCCAAAGCCGCTTAGTACCCACTGTTTCTCAAGCAAGCAAGCCCCTGTTCTGAAAAGTTGTAACAGAAATAAATGTGCTTCCCTAGTTGTTTCAGTGATGAGAGAAAGAACACAGGCTAGACTTAGATCAGTCATGAATTTAAATCTTTCTTTTTCTATTTATTGGTTTTGTGACCTTGAGAAAATTATTTAACCTTCTAAATCTCAGCTTCCCATCTGCAAAACGAGACAAGTGATAGGGATCCACTTTGCAAGACTGAGAATTAACAGAAAAATAAATGGAAACCACCTGACTCCAGTAGACACTTAGTAAATACATCCTTCACAGCTATCAAAGATCACACAGTAGGGAGAAGAAAGAAAATGTATACTTTCATAGGAAAAGTGATGCTGCAGTAATGTGCCCCTTTTAGAATTATTGATCATAGTGGCTGGATAAAAACAAGAGAATTGAGATTCATTTTCCTAAGGTCCTTATTGAGAATGTACAGTGCTTTCAGCTTGATTCCAGATGCTGAGACTGCGGTAGGGTAAACACCACTGTCTCTGCCTGTTTAAGTTTTGTGAGAGAACAGACATTAATTCTTACTAATCAGACCAGTAGATGTCAAAGTACAAGTTTGCTGGGCAAGTTTAACTTAGGGATCTCCAGGAAACTTCTCCTGAAAATACTAGCAATAAAACTGATAACTGAATGATGGATAGATGCCTTTAACTCTTAGTATAGTCAGAGGCCTTTGGATACCATTTTAGTTTGGAGATATTTTGTTGAGATATAGTGACTCTATACATTTTGTCTTTTTTTAAATTTTATTTCTTTATTTTCTATGTGTATGAATGTACTGTCTGCATGCAGGTTTGTGCATTTTGTCTTTTAATATTTTTATCGAGCTTTTGAACATTTTCATACAACAGTTCTTTTTTTAATTTTATTTATTTTTGTATGTGTATGAATGTACTGTCTGCATGTAGGTTTGTGCACCCATGTCGTGCAGTGCCGTGGAGGTCAGAAGAGGGTGTCGGATTCCCCTGGAACTGGAGTTAAAGACGGTTCTCAGCTGCCATGTGTGTGCTGGGGATCGAACCCGTGTCCTCTGCAAGAGCAGTTGGCACTCTTAACCACTAGGCCATCTCTCCAGCCCCATACAACAGTTCTTAATGAAATGTAGACCCCCTCCTACATCCATGTCCCCACCCTCCCACACCAGACCTCATAAATTCTGCCATACATGTTAAAACCCATCCAGTCAAGCATTTGTTCCCAGATACTTTGGTGCAAGTTCCACTGGAGTCTAGTCAGCCTGTCTAGAGATCTTAAAGAAGGTCTACTTTCCCTTATCCAGAAGTAATCAGTCTCCAACAGTTACCAGACTAGGGGCATTTTGTCTTTCTTTAGAGTCTTCCAAGGAGAAAAAAATTACTTAAGGCAGAAAATAACTCATTCTGTCTTATTACCAAATGGCTCCATTCGACCCTCTTATGCAGTTAAGATACATCGCGGCATTTTGGTGATTATCTTTCTTCTGTCCTAGAACATTCCTATCTCATAACCTGAGAACTTAGTTCATCTTTGCTCATCAATTATTCCCATTACATTAAGAACACTCGGTAAGAAAGCAGAGTGATAGAATTGTCAAAAGGATGCTGCAGTCAGGAAACAAGAGTTTCACTACTTTATTCTTGAGTTTTCTTTGCTGCAGTATCTACAGTATTGTATCATTTATCAGAAGGATATAATAGAAGTCTAGAGACACCATCTAAATTAATAAACATTCCTTAGTAGAAAGAATTCAAAATTTTACATTTTCCCTCATGATAACAAAAGTGGGAAAACTGATAAATACATCTTATAGTTAATAATAAATATATCTTATAGTTTATGATGATTCATAAGATAATGTAGGGCAAGGCATGTAGTTCAGTGATAGGGCACTTACCTACCATGTTTGGGGCCTTGAGGTTGATCCCCAGCACCACAAAACACTGAATGAATGAATGAATGAATGAATGAAGCCCATTGGAGTCCTAGATGATGATGGTAAATAGTGACTTTTTTCTCTTTCCTAAAGAATTCTAGAGGCAACGATGTTAGAGAAGAGACAGAACAACAGTGCAAAGCCCTTTAGGTGGGAAAGAGATTGATTGATGTAAGGAACTAAATGAAGGCTGAGGGCTGCAGTGCTAAAGTACCTACACAGGGCTCTAGCAGGAAGTGAGCATGTGTGACACAGTGCTCTACGTGTGCCAAGGACTCCAGGGCACGATAGACCAACAAAGAATTCTAAGTAAAGGAGTAAACACTCACATTTCAAAAAGTAATAAGTCTATTTGAGGTGATTTTGGAATATGTAAATTGATATTAAAAAGACACCTGTGTACATGAGAGTTGTGCAGTTGTCATATAAGGTTATGAACCATATTTTCAGTTGAAAAATCTTATTAAGATCATAAACTATATGAAATTAGTCAGTGAAAAGTCTAAAGTGGGGTATGGTCCCACAGTCTCCTGGGCCACCAATATTTTGGGCTCAGAAGAGCTTATAAAGGAGGCAGAGAAGTGGGGAGCAGTGGCATACATGAACTCACAGAGAGCATCTTGTGAAGGAAGACAGTAGGGAAAATGCAGGAGCTCTGTCTCAGTGATTGCTCCTGAGGGGTTCAGAAGAGGAAGACTTAAAAATAACTATTGTTCCCCTTAAAAAATAAATAAAAAAAGAAAAAAAACAACAAATAAAGAAACCATTGTTCTTGAATTGAACAACATGAAGACATTTGATAATTATGAGAAATAATTTAGTAAAGGGATAAGATTATAGGCTATATTTGGACTACTAGCTATAAAATAGGAGGTAAGGCACTTGAATCAATATCAGTATAGATATCTGTTTATAGGTATCTGAGAAGTTTTGCTATTTAGAGGAGACAGGAGGAAAAGACAGTATCAGGTTGGGGCTAGCTGGTATTACCTAGCAAGATATCATCTCAAAATAAGTAAATACACTCAATATTTTAGGATTATTCTGTTTTTATGCAATCATGATAATTAATAATATACATATGCTGCAAGAAATTTGTCTTTAGACTGTTTCATCATTATGCAGACATCATGGAGTATATTACACAAACCTGGATTGTCTAGACAAGTCACTCGATGCAGCTTCCTAATGTAGTGAGGAGATATAGACAAGAATCATGAAGCTGCTGCTGGTAAAACACACTGTACAGTAACATTTATAAGTGGAAAGTATATACACTAAAATAGTAATGGAAAGTGTAGTAAATGCATAATCTGGTGACAAGGGCTGCTTACGGTCAGCTATTATATACTACACATCATTTTGTGTGCTATATACTTCATACAGTAGACAGCACGGTGAGTTTGTTTAAGCAGTGTCATCACAAACAGGTGAGTCAGGCGCTGCTCTCTCACTGAGCCATAGGGAGCTTCTCAGCTTCATTATATTCTAATGACTCACTGTCATGTGTGTGATCTTGCATTGGCTCAAACATGATGATGCAGCAGATAACTGTAGGGTTGCTGCATGTAACACTTTTCTAAACTGTCCTGGTGTTGGAATTAATCCTTCTAAAAATGGAGCTAGTTTCCAGAGACTTTAGAAACATATAGTAGTAGAGTTTCATTTCTGATCGCTCACCACTCTACTTACTGTTATCTTAGTACTGAAACTGAGACTCCAATGCAGGAGAAAAGGAGCTATGAAATGTTTTTATGTTTTTCCCTGTTAAATCCTGAGTAAATGGAATCATGTAGGTAAAATATTTGATGTACATACATATTCATGGGAAACCTTAAATAAATGGAAATCATAAACAGCATCATTCCATTTCTAGATTGATCCTGTATTGAGATAGAAGTGATAATGAGTTTGTGATGACAGCTTTGGCCTGGAAGATTGCCTTCCATGTCATATTATTATGATTTCTCCATAGAATCAAGCTGACCAAGAATGTGTATATCTGAGTTGCACATTGTTAAGTAAAACAGAAAACATTGTTGTTGAAAGTAAAGTCAAGTCATATTCCTTTGTCCACTTTTCCTTAGTATCAGCGTTCTTGTTTGGTATATGCAGTCAACCTACGGAAAGCACCAATCTTGAAGAATTACTCATTTTCCTTCTCCTGGACCTTCGCTCCTTCTGGGCATCTCTCTCAGGATAATTTATCTAAACTCTTTAACATGCAAGTGACAAGCTGTTTATTTGCCTTGAGGGAAAGATCTTGATGTTATGAGACTCAAGCCCTGAGATTTTATTTTATTTTAACCATATCATAATAGTCTGAAAGTCCTACGTGATTGTTTTCTGTACTCAAGCTAGACTATTAACATAGTGTGAATTTCTGTGTGTGCCTCCTTTGCAATGCTGTAGTGTTCTCTTTAAAAATTTTTTTTATTAATTTTATTTATTTCTGTATGTGTATGAATGTACTGTCTGCATGCAAGTTTGTGCACCCGTGTCATGCAACGCCACGGAGGTCAGAAGAGGGTATCGGATTCCCCTGGAACTGGAGTTCTCCTGGAATTGGAGTTTCAGACGGTTCTTAGCCGCCATGTGGGTGCTGGAATGAGCTCCTGACCCTACAGTGTTTGCAGATTATAACAAATCCATTCAGTTGAACTTTTAGGTGAACACCATCTTCCCATTTACCCTATCCTCCCGTTTAAAATCAGGGGCATTTTTTTTTTTTTTTTTTTTTTGGTCTTTTCGAGACAGGGTCTCCCTGTATCCCCAGCTGTCCTGGAACTCACTCTGTAGACCAGGGTGGCTTTAAACTCACAAAGATCTGCCTGCCTCTGCCTCCCAAGTGCTAGGATTAAAGGCGTGTGCCACCACGCCCGGCTTAAAATCAGGGGCATTTTGGGGCTGGAGAGATGGCCTAGCGGTTAAGAGCGCTGACCGCTCCTACAGAGGACCCGGGTTCGATCCCCAGCACCCACATGGCGGCCGAGAGCCGTCTGAAACTCCAATTCCAGGAGAACTCCAGCTCCAGGGGAATCCGAGACCCTCTTCTGAGCTCTGCGGCATTGCACGACACGGGTGCACAGACCTGCATGCAGACAGTACATTGATACACATACAGAAATAAAAAAAAAAAATAAAAAAAAATCAGGGGCATTTTAACTGGAGATAGGAATCAATTGTTTCTGAAATATAGTGGAGGTGGAAATCACATGTTCTTAAATATAACAACATTCATTTTATAATGTCGAAATATAACATTTAAGTAATTAAAATATTAACAATATGCTAATTAGTAAATTATACAAGTTATGTATTAAAGAACTTATAGATTTACCACTAATACAAGTTATAAATTATGTATTTTAATATTATATAAATTAATCATATATTAATGTAATTTTGCTGCTTAATATATCAAAGCAATAATACTTTAATTGCCAAATTTAAAACCCTTGCCAATTGGAACGAAGTATACTGCTTACTGCTAGTAGAATACAGTATGCCTCACAAATGGTTTTTTTTTATTTTATTTATTTATTTTTTTATGTGTACAAATGTACTGTCTGCATGTAGGTTGGTGCACCCGTGTTGTGCAATGCTGCGGAGGTCAGAAGAAGATGTCGGATTCCCCTGGAACTGGAGTCAAAGACGGTTCTCAGCTGCCATGTGGGTGCTGGGTTGTTTTTTTTTTTTATAATTTTTTTTTTATTGATGCTTTGTGTATTTCATACATCATTTTCCAATTCAGTTCAGGCATATTTCCCCTTCCCTTTCCCCCACCCCACCCCATGCCAGATCATGCATTCTTCCATAACTGTCCTGCATCTTTCTCTCAGTTTTTTTTTCATTTTTTTAGCAATAAGTGATAATTTATGAGTACAAGCATCCTTCATGTAAAACCAATTTGCAAGCAGTTGTGCCCAAACCCACACAGCCCCTTGGTCCCACCATCCAGCAGGGGGGGCTTGTATGTTCAATCAAGTTGATCAAATGAGTGTCCAGGCTATATTGCTGTAGTTTCACCATTCACCCCAATCACAGCCCTTATATTCTACCACACCCCCTCTTCCGCAGATTGTTCCCTAGGCTTAGAAAAGGGACACAGGTGGTTGAGAAGCAAAACAGTCTACTTTCTCTGGAGCTGTTGTCTTGGACTCTGGTCAATTCTGGCTGTTTCCTTTCATGGGCTGACAGTTTGTCCAGGAATAACCTTTCGATCCTACTAATGAAGCACAAGCAATTAGATATATAGGTATTTAAACAGTACTAATTGTTATGGTAGGTTACTTTGGTATAGACCCAGATGTTAGGATGGTATGTTAATCCATGAATTACATTTTTTTCTGTTAAATATGACAGGGTCTTACTGTGGCTTATAACATCTCCTGACCATTAGAGGATGTAAGCTTGTGGCATCAGCCGTGGTTTATTCCTCCAAGGAGAGAGCCAATAGCCAATTAGATTTGGGATGTACAGGCATATGGCTGTTTTTTAAAAAGGCTTTTCGTGCTACTTAGCTCTCGCTATACTCCCTCCTCTGCCTTGTCCTCCCATTCCTCATCCCATTTGACCCTTCCTAGTCTAATGTTCACACTTCCGCTCCATATCACTGCATTCTACCTCCCCTCCCAGGAAGGTCCCCAACACTCTGCCCATAGCTGTTTATTAGTTTCTTGACTTCTCTATTTTCAAATTGAAAAATGGATATCTAAGACTTCAAAGCTAGCATCCAGCTATCAGCAAGAACATACAGCATTTATCTTTTTGAGTTCAGGTTACCACACTCAGGAGGATTGTTTCCAGTTCCTGTGAATTTCATTATTTCAGTTTTCACAGCTGAATAATATTCCACTGTGTACATGCACCACACATTCATTCCCCATCAGCTGATTGACACCTAGGTTTTTCCAATTCCTAGCTATTATGAAAGGGCAGCGATGAACATGGATGAACAGGTATTTCCCAAGAGTGGTATGGCTGGATCATATCATAGACCAATTTTGAGCTTTTCTAGGAATCTCCATGCTGGTTTCCACTGTGGCTGTACAGTTTTCACCACCACCAGCAGTGGATAAATTTCCCCTTCTCCACATCCCTGTCAGCATTTGTCAGTGTTGGTGGTTGTTGTTTTTTAACAATTCTGAGTCAAGTGAGATGATTTTTCAAAGTGGTTTCAATTTGCATTTCCCTTATGAATAAAGATGTTGAACATTTTTATTAAAGTATTTCTCAGCCATTTGGAGGCACATTTTAATCTACAACCTGAGGAGGATTGGGCAGCCAGTGCTTTAGAAGGGTGTGCACTTCTGTGTCTTTTGCTTAACATCCATTCATGATAAAAGTCATGGAGAACAAAGACATGCAGGGGACATATCTCAGCATAGTAAAGGCAATATACCACAGACCCACAGTCAGCGTCATACTGGATGGAGAAAAATTAAAAGCATTCCCTTTAAAATCAGGAACAAGACAAGGATCTACATTCTCCATTCCTGTTAAATAGTGCTTGAAGTCTTAGCTAGAGCAGTAAGGAAAATGAAGCAGATAAAGTAGGTATAAGTTGGAAAGGTAGAAATCAAAGTATCTCTTAAAATATTTTATTTTATTTTTGTGTATAAGTGCATATTGCCTGCATGTATGTAAGTGCACCCATGTCATGCAGTGCCCACGGAGGTCAGAAGAGGGATCCCCTAGAACTGGTATTACAGATGGCTGTTAGCCACCATGTGGGTGCTGGGAATGGAACCCGGGCCCTCTGCAAGAGCAGCCAGTGCTCTTAACCACTGAGCCATCTCTTCAGCCCCCAGAGTATCTTTATTTGGAGACAATATGATTCTATACATAAAGAATCCTAAAGACTACACCAGAAAACTTTTAGTTATAATAGATACATTCAGCAAAGTAGCAGGATATAGAATTAACACCCCAAAATCAGTAGCCTTTCTATACACAACCAACAAGCACCCCAAGAAAGAAATCTTGGAAACAGAATCATTCATGATAGCCTCAAAATCCATAAAATATCATGGAATAAATCTAACAAAGGAAATGAAGAACCTGTACAATAAAAACTTTAAGGCCTTGAAGAAAGAAATTGAAGAAGATACCAGAAGATGGACAGGCTTCTCATACTCCTGGATTAGTACTGTGAAAATGTCCATCCTACTGAGAGCAATCTTCAGATTCAATGCAATAAAATTCCTCACAGAAATTGAAAAAATAATTTCAAATTTCATATGGAAACAGAAAAACTCTAGGATAGCCAATACAACCCTAACCAATAAAAAAGTACAGGAGGCACTAACATCCCTGATCTCAAATTATACTGTAGAGCTATAGTAATCAAAACCTCAACTACCATAATTGATTAATGGAATAGAATTAAGGACCTAGATTTAAATCTACACATTTAGAGCCACCTGTTTTTCAACAAAGGAGCCAAAAATACACACTGGATAGCATGTTCAACAAATGATGCTGATGAAACAAAATCTTCTGTACATCTAAGGACCCCATCATTCTAGTGAAGAGGCAGCCTATAGAATGGGAAAAGATCTTTACTAGCTGCACCTCTGCCAGAGGGTTAGCATCTAAAATATGCAAAACAAACACAAACAGCCCAATTAAAAAGTGAAACAACCTTATGATGTAAATTCCTTAACAAGCTCTAGAATTAACCCACCACTTATTTCTAGACTTTGTAATCTTGGTATATCGATGGAGAATGTGTAGGCATATTTTAGAATAGTATAAATTTAAAAAGAAAAATGTGAATCCTGAAATATGATATAGAAATGACAGTTTGTGTACAGATTATATAAGTTTAATATAGTTGTGACATATATGTTGAAGTGGTACAGAATGGAGGGAACAACAGCAGAGGAACTGGGACAGGGAATGGACTGAAACAGTAAAGTTCCCCCAAGGACAATAGTCCTCTGCTTTGAAAAACTTTGAAAAGAATCAGAAAAAGATACAGGGCAGGAATGGCAGGGTGCATGAACTCGAGTGGGGTGGGGAACATGGAAGACAAGATGAGTCTAGATTGGACTGAGAAACAATGTATGAAACACACATAACTTCAATAAAAATGTTTTTAAAAAAGAGCAGCAAGGATCTCATACTGGATAACTTTCGTATCAACTTGACATGCCTAGGGTGAGGGATCCTCAGCTGGGGAATTGCCTCCATCAGTGGGGTATTTTCTTGATTTTTGAATGAGGTGGGAGGGCCCAGCCCACTGTGGGTGGTGCCACCCCTGGGCAGGTGGTTCTGTATTATAGAAGAAAGCAAGCTGAGCATGGGCCAGGGGAGAAACCAGTAAACAGTGATCCTCCACGGCCTGTGCTTCAGCTTCTGCCTCCAGGTTCCTGCCCTGAGTTCCTACCTTGGGCTCCCTCAGTGGTGAACTATGACCTGAGAGATATAAGCCATAAACCCTTTCCTCCCCAAGTTGATAATGCTCAGAGTGGTTTTTTTTCCACAGCAATGGAGAAGCAAAGTTGAACAGGGAGGTTTCAAAAGATGAAACATAAATGGCTAAGAAATACTTTAAAAATGTTTAGTATCTTTAGTCAGGGAAATACAGATTAAAACAACTCTGAGATTTCATCTTACCCCTCCCTTACCAGTATTTTAGCATTATTTTAGTATATATACCAATTTAATGAATATTAATGGTATCTTGTGATAGTTAAAACTTAATCAAATTTATGGACACTTATAGATTGGGCACTATGCCTTAATACATTATGTGCAAACAGTTTGGTTTCAAGTAGAATGGTTTCTATTTTGGACTCAACTTGATTCATCGATTAAGGGTTATCATATCAGAATGGCCTTGAGTGCTGGAGATATGGTGTAGCCACTAAAGTCTAAAGCTAATAACCAAATGTCAAAATGGCCCTGAACCTCAGAGGACTAGTCATACACTGACTGTGGAAAATAGGTCAGATCCTTCTGGCTGTAAGTACCGTAGCATTGTGTTGTGAGAACTTAAAAGTGTTCTTTTCTGTATTATCCAGCTCAATAATAAATATTTTCAGGTTATCAAATGTAAAATAACTCTGAGATTATTTTTGTAAAATGTTTAAACTTTTGTGTCTTTCATAAGAACATCTTAATCAGTCTTAATCATCTTTATACCCTCCCCCCATTGTCACCAGTACGTAGCGCCCTCCCCCCCGGAATTCACACATCTGTCATTTGTTTTTAGGCCTATCCTGTCAAGTTAGTGTCCCCACTCGTCCCTTGGTGCAAGTTCATCCCCTGGGGTCTAGTCAGCCTATCTAGCTTTAAGAAGATTAGCTCTTCCTTACCCAGCAGCAGTCAGCTGCCAGTAACTCTTCTTTTTATTTTTGAAACAGGGTCTCCCTGTAGCCCCAGCTGTCCTGGAACTCGCTCCATAGACCAGGCTGGCCTTGAACTCACAAAGATCCGCCTGCCTCTGCCTCCCAAGTGCTAGGATTAAAGGCGTGCGCCACCATGCCCAGCTGCCAGTAACTCTTCTACTAAGATTGGAGCCTGCTGCCCATTTCCATTGTTTTTGTAATGGCTATAGAACTCAGAAGCTGGAAGTTTGAAAACTTGGTTTAGAGAAATTATTTCTAGTCTCTCCATGTAATGGCTGCAGTTGTCAAAGTCTTGAATCTAAGCACTTGAATGCATGCAGCCCTGCCTTCAGGTTGAAGTATGTTAAATTATAGGAATGTAACATTTGCTACAACTGTTTTGCTATTTTGATCAGTTAAACATGAAAATTTAAAAAAGTATTACTACATTCTAAGTGGCTTTATGTCTCTTTGTAAGTTTTAGTTGTTGAATACAAAAGTTTAACTGTTATAAAGGGACTAAAATAATTTAAAATGTGCTTCTAAAGACTAGGGATGACTCTTGAAGAGAAGGTGTGTGAAAACAGAACAACAACCAACCCTTGGAAATTTCATAGTAACTTTGGCTTCTAGCCTAGGTTTCCAAAAGTGTCACTTTATTCTAAAGTACAATTTTATCATTGGAATGAATACTTCCATTGTTCAGAACATCATAGTATTGCCTTAGAATAAACACAGAGTTAAGATTTCTGGTCCATGCTTGATTTCTGTTCTTTAGTTTCCACAGTTAATAAAAAAAATGACACCCTGGTCTTTGAAACATGAAAACAGATGCCTTTCAGTGCCAAGGGTCGCTCTGTAGATGGGTGTTATTGGCAGCACCTATGTAAGCAGAGACAAAGCATGCAGTACAAAAATATATCAAATGCAGTTGAGAAAGCAGTGGCAGTTCTGAATTCCACAAAGGTATAAATCGTGTGTACAGACTTGACCAGACACAATTATTATGGAACCTCTACCTAGGAACTATCATTCCATTAGTAAAGACTCATTAGTCTTGCCCAGCCATGGAAACTATGGGTTTTCTTTTTATGTTCATGTGAAAGCAAATAATTGGATCTCTAAATAACAAGTTAGTCAAAAGTTTGGGTCATCTGTTTGAACTTGGGGATATATTTTCTCATAGAGCTGCTTTTGCATATAGATTCCCAGTGGGCTACAAAAACCCTTTTTTACTTAGTAAGGAACCAAAAGAATTTTTTGAAAATATTAACATTTTTTCTTGTTAATATGGGAAAACAGAAGAACTTCTGTTCTTTTTTTTTTCCAAGTATCACAATGTTTATTGATAGATACAAGTATACAAAATCAGGGCGTGAACATGATTTGATAAATTAAGTAGACTTAATTTCAATACTATAATAAGGGACCAATTCAGATTCTCACCATTTGTTTCACACCCCCAAAAACCACTTCAAGGGCATTAACAATCTCTCAAAACTGATCAGTTTTGTGCAAGTAAACCATGTTTCTTTGTAAAAAGACTCGTACACTTGCCCAGGCTTAGGGATATTAAAATGTAGCACATAAACCCCATTACTAGAGGTAGAAATACAGCCAATATACTATTAGGGCAACATCTATCAATCACAGTTAAGAATTTTTTGTAACAACCAAATGGATAATCAAATATTGCAACAACTCAAGTATTACTGAGCAAAGTGCATTTCTACAGTACTCAGTGTTGCTGTTCAGTTTTCTAACTTTAAACAGCCTATATGATAACTGGTAGCAAAGAAGGTCCTTGCAATAGACTGCCTCTGCTTGAGAACCTATGATGTAATTATTGCATGCTGCTAATATACTATCTAAACATTACTCCTAAAATATTTGATGGCAGACTATGATTAAGACATTACACTAGGGCTGGAGAGATGGCCTAGCAGTTAAGAGCGCCGACCGCTCTTGCAGAGGACCCGGGTTCGATCCCCAGCACCCACATGGCGGCCGAGAACCATCTGAAACTCCAGTTCCAGGAGAACTCCAGCTCCAGGGGAATCCGAGACCCTCTTCTGACCTCCGCGGCATTGCACGACACGGGTGCACAAACTTGCATGCAGACAGTACATTCATACACATACAGAAATAAATAATAATAATAATAAAAATTTAAAAAAGACATTACACTACCAAAAAAAAAAAAACTTATGCAGAAGGAAACCCTTACTGACACGCTTCTGTTTTAAATATTGTGAAGAACATTACAAGAGCTTTTGTTCTAATCTTCCCTTTTCTAATAGCATTGATTTTTTAAAAATTTTATTTATTTCGGTATGTGTATGAATGTACTGTCTGCATGTAGGTTTGTACACCTGTGTCATGCAATGCCGCGGAGGTCAGAAGAGGGTGTCGGATTCCCCTGGAACTGGAGTTCTCCTGGAATTGGAGTTACAGATGGTTCTCAGCCGCCATGTGGGTGCTGGGGATCGAACCCAGGTCCTCTGTAAGAGCGGTCTGCGCTCTTAACCGCTAGGCCATCTCTCCATCCCCTAATCTTCCCTTTTCTATACAAATGAACAGTTTTGCCTCTTTCAAAGTGATTGATGTGTTTCCCCTTTGCTTTAAAAATTACTTGTTTTTGTTTTATGTGTATGAGTGTATTGCCTACATGTGTGTAAGTGCACCCATGTTGTGCAGTGCCCACAGAAGTCAGAAGAGGGCATTGGGTCCCCTGGAACTGGAGTTACAGATGGTTGTTGGCTACTATGTGGGTGCTAGAAATCAAACCTGGGTCCTCTGCAAGAGCAACCAGTGCTTTTAAGCACTGAGCCATCTCTCCAGCCTCTCCTTTGCTAATCTGAGTTGGTTAAGGCATGGAGTTGCTTTCACTTTGTAAGTTTTTCATTTGTAAAGGAGTCATCCAAAAGTATATTTACTGCTTTTTACTAAATAGTGAAAAAATAATACCCATTCCATTCTCTTCTTCCAGCATTTCCCCCACCTGACATATTAGGTACACTTTTTAAATAGAGAAAAGAAAAATGAGGGTTTAGTGTGTAACTTGTGCAAAGGGTTGTATTCTCTTATTTAACATCTGGGTAAGGATTAAAGATTGATTGAGAATATGGTATGGTCTATGGAAAGGTTGGAGGTATAGATGGAGGGATATAATAGGACAATTTGTGAGAAATGGTAATTTTGATCCTCAAAACCAAGATGTTGAAAATGATTCGTTTCCTTTCTTTTCTATAAAGAAGGCTGCTGTATAGCAAATACAGTGGATTCATGCTGGAACTAAGTGTTGGTTCAAGTATCTAGGGTCTCAAAATGGAGTATACATTCATCTCCCTTGGCTGCATTTTGCTTAGCATCCACTGGGGACCTGTCCTAGTAATAAAACTGGTGGCCTTGTCAAGGTTGAAACAAGGACGGGCAGCTTCCCCACCTTGGGGAAGGAAAAGACAAACTCATTAACCATATCAAATTCACAGACACTGGAATGACAGCTGACAACTTTCTAAATCAGACAAAACTAGTATTAGGGCAAATTCTCAATCAGAATTTTTATTTATTACAACATCGATGTCTCAAAGTGATCGAATAAACAGGTCACTTTTATTCTTCTTTGTTTGTTTGGTCTTGTCATGTTTTCTTTTTTTTTAATTTTTTTTAATTTAATTTTATTTATTTTTGTATGTGTATGAGTGTACTGTGTGCATGTAGGTCTGTGCACCCGTGTCGTGCAATGCCGCGGAGGTCAGAAGAGGGCGTCGGATTCCCCTGGACCTGGAGTTCTCCTGGAACTGGAGTTACAGACGGTTCTTAGCTGCCATGTGGGTGCTGGGGATCGAACCCGGGTCCTCTGCAAGAGCAGTCCGTGCTCTTAACCGCTAGGCTATCTCTCCTGCCCCTTGTCATGTTTTCTAAGACACAGTCTCACTATGTAGCCCAGGTTAATCTCAAACATGATTCCTGCCTTGCCTCCTAGGAGTTTGAAATATGGCCAACTGCCATTTGTCTGGTTCCCTTTTTGGTTTGGTTGAAATCTTTTTTTAATGACACATTAGCAGACTTTATGTGAGGAAGCTCATTTTTTATTAATTTGCTTTAGATCTCTTGAATTAAGAAGTAAAATTTAGGATCTCTTGTTTAATAAAAAAGAGTGTAGACATAAAAAAGTACTTAGGATTTTAAAAATACATGAAGTATTAATTAGATGGAGGAAACTTGTTAACAACACTGGATCTGATAAGAAGTTGCCAAGCCTTGTATAAACTGAACTTTACACATGGGTAAAGAAGAACGTGGGAGGATTCAGAGAATGCTGGATCAGGCCATTATATGTAGTCTTGTATAAACTCGAGTCCAAGCTTAGGGACAGAATTTTTTGTTTGAACAGTGACAAGAAGAGATAGATACTTTGAGAATACATTAACATTCCAAGGACATAGGCTTGATACATTGTACAGCAAGAGCTGGATAAATGTGGCCCCCAGGCTCTGTTCACTGTTTGCTTTACTATCAGCATACAGTCAGACCCAGAGATACTTGTCAGTGCTTGGATATGTTTTAAGATTAGATCCTTATAAGTATGATTTACAACCCAGAACTAAGCGAAGAGTATTGACTGGTAGCAAAGAGTTTGTGGGAATGTAACCTGTAGAACCTAGCACCCCTTTTAAAAGAGGTCTGGGGCTGGAGAGATGGGTCAGTGTGTAATGTTCTGACCAAGCCTGAGAGTCAGAGTTCAGATTCCTAGTGCCCTTGTAAAAGCTGAGGGTAGAAGGATACATCTGCAACCCTGTCCCTCCTAGGAGGCAAAGATGAGTGAGTCTGGGGGCTCCTGGCCAGCCAGTGAGCTCCAGGTTCAGTGAGTCTGGGGGCTCCTGGCCAGCCAATGAGTTCCAGGTTCAGTGAGAGACCCTCTATCAAAAAACAAATTTTTTTTGGTCTTTTCGAGACAGGGTCTCCCTGTCACTCTGGCTGGCCTGGAACTCACTCTGTAGACCAGGGTGGCCTTGAACTCACAAAGATCCACCTGCCTCTGCCTCCTGAGTGCTAGGATTAAAGGCATGTTCCACCACACCTGGCCAAAAAAATTTTTAAGTAAGGTGGAGAACCAATTAAGGAATACATCCTAGTGTCAGCTTGTGAGCACCTCATGATTGCACCACTGACATGCAAATACCACACACACACACACACACACACACACTCCACACACAAGAATTCTGGCAATAGCTGAATGCTGAATTGTATATTTAGCTTCTCTTTTGGTACATACTGAGATGATGTAAATTCATTAAATAAAAATTTATAACTTAAATCTGTAGACTTGGCTGTTTTAGCTTCAGAAACTTGAGGAAATTTCAAATCCCCTAATTTTGAGCTCTACAAATCAAGATGTTGATAGTTAATAGAATTTCAGGCCTATAGAGATTTGAGTTTAGGAAAATCTGCCTTCCACATCTGACCTGGTTATTTATAGCATACATCTTTACAAAAAGACAGGTAAACTAGAGAGGTTGTGAAAGAATTATTGGACTTGTAGATAAGAGCTGGCTTTGAATTCTTGCTCTATTATTTACTGCTCGGTAACCTTACGCTAGTCCCTTTATTTTTCTAGGCCTCGATTTCCTTACCCATAAAATGGTAATTTCCACAGTCTTATGCAGTTTTAAAAGCCATTAACTCAGGCTTAATGTCTATTGAGTAAATGTCTCCTTGGTGACTGTAGTTCATACAAAGCCTAGGGTTAGCATTATAAATATTGTGTTTTCAGTCTACAGAATAGGTGTTGGAAGAGGTGTTTAAGACTGGGAGAAGTATGTGCCAACAACAGAACACATCCCAGTAGAAGGCTGCTCATTACTGCATTTTGTTTTGATTCAAGTTGTTCTAATGGATACTGTTGTCAATATTTTCTTTCTTTAAGCTGAGTTCAGGTAGAGTAAGAAAACACTGCACTGGAAAAAATTCTGAAACAATTTCAAGTAGGTCACTTCTGATTATTCTAATTTTAAGGCACAGTAAGGCTTTTAAAATTAGAACTTTATAATATAAATGCGAGCAATGTACTGACTATAATTAGGTCAGTTTGTTGGCGTTGGAAACTTTCACCTTCCAAACAGGCAGTCTTGAATACGTGTGCCTTCTGGAAAATAATGCAAGTCTTTTGAACCATATGAAAAAAAGACCCTATTAGTTTTAGCAGTAAAATTTAAAGTTGAAACTAGAAAGTAATTAGTTTCAGAGTTAGCTGTGTATTACTGCATGTGTTAAAAATTACTCTGATGGGATACATTGAAATACAAGAATGAGCCTCTTGACAGATAAATTATGAACAGTTCACCCATAATCATAACCATGTGATATACATAAACATAAAATTCATTTCACCTTTATGAACTCTAGTCCCACAGCTCTAGAAGCTGTTATATGAATAAAAGAAAAATGTGTAGGATGAAGTCAGTAGTCTAATTTTCAAACTGCTATGTCAGGATTTAGATATACAGTAATACCTATAAAAGCACATGAGTAGTTTTGTAACTAAAGTCCAAAGTAATCCTTGAGAAAAGCTTACCACAGGGAATGAAAAATTAAATGAGAATTGGGAAGTGACCTGCTTAGGTAGACTGGAACAGGTCATGTTCTGCTAGGCCAAGGTAATTTCTCCTTTCCCTGTATTTTCTATTTCATCCATTTAAGTCCTGAATTCTTTTCCTTGGAGGACAGTTCTATAGTCTAATAGATAGATACATTTCAAAGCTTTTTAAAGACACTCAGCTTCCATTTTTTCTTTTCCTTTTCTATTCCAGTTCTGTGTACTTGTTCTTCCTTGTATTATCCAAAGAAAGTCTGTGGGGGAAATGAATGTGGTGGGCAATGAATTTCAGCAACTCTTCTCTCTTAGCTCCTGCAGATTTCACCTTTGATGAACTTTTGTTTTAGTACAGAGAAAATGATTACCCAATGCAATGAATTCACTGCATTCCCAGAGCTAAATAAGTTCTACATGTAGTAAAGGTGTTCATAGAGAATGACTCAGCTCCAGTTTGTGGAAGAGATAATTCTAAGTATGTTTGTGCCTGTATGTTTCCCTGTTCTTACTGCATGGCCCATTTCTAGAATCAGAAGTTTCATTAAATCTTAAGTATCCTTTATTTCCAAGTCTTCTGTCTTCCAAAATCTATCCACAGCCTCAGCTCTCACCACAAACTACCCAGAAAATGTAGGTAGAGCTGTAACTCACAGTATTATATATATACTATTCCACTAATACAAATAGTGCCTCTAGGGCTGGAGAGATGGCCTAGCGGTTAAGAGTGCCTATTGCTGTTGCAGAGGACCCGGGTTTGATCCCCAGCACCCACATGGCGGCTGAGAACTGTCTTTAACTCCAGTTCCAGGGGAATCCGATGCCCTCTTCTGACCTCTGTGGCATTGCACGACATGGGTGCACAGACCTACATGCAGACAGTACATTCATACACATAAAAATAAATAAAATAAACAAACAAAAACAAATAGTGCCTCTAACAGAAATGGCAAGAACAATGTTCATGTGAAATTTAAAGTCTTGTACTTTTCTTCAGTATATATTTTTATTGAATTATTGTGAATTTCTTACATATTAATCATATTTAGACCTCCTCCTATATCTATACTTTCCCATAACCCTGCCATCAGATTTCATGCATTCATGTTAAGGCTTCTCTAGTCAAATGTGTGTCCCCAGATGTTGCTTAGTGTAAGTTCGTCCACTGAAGCCTTGTCAATCTACCCCTTAAAGAAGACCAATGCTCCCTTAGCCAGCAGTGATCCGCTGCCAATAGTTTCTTGGCTAAAGCTGGGACTTCTTACCCATTTTCCCAGTTCTATGCTGGGTTTTTGTATGGGCTGAGTTTACATGGGTCTTAAGCATGCTGTCACCATTGCTGTTAAGTGCATATGGTCAAGTTTCCCAAAGCTTGGAAAACTCTGTTTCCTTGTGGTCATTCACTACCTCTGGCTCTTATAATCTTTCTGCCTCCTCTTCCTCAATAGTCTTTGAGCCTGGGTGGGTGAAGTTTAATATAGGAGTCCTATCTATCTCCATTTTTTTTCAGTCTTTTTTGAGACAGGGTCTCCCTTTAGTCCCAGCTGGCCTGGAGCTCACTTTGTAGACCAGGCTAGCCTTGAACTCAGAGATCTGCCTCTGCTTCCTAAGTGCTGGGATTAAAGGCGTGCGCCACCACACCCAGCTTTCTCTCCATTTTTTCAGATGAAGAATTTGAGGCTACAAAGAGTTAAATAGCTTACTCAATGTGACCATTACCACACAAAAACAAACAAACAAACGTCCTTAAAATAGTGGCTATTGGGCTGGAGAGATGGCCTAGTGGTTAAGAGCGCCGACTGCTCTTACAGAGGACCTGGGTTCAATCCCCAGCACCCACATGGCGGCCGAGAACCGTCTGAAACTCCAATTCCAGGAGAACTCCAGCTCCAGGGGAATCCGATACCTCTTCGGACCTCCGCGGCGTTGCACGACACGGGTGCACAAACCTGCATGCAGACAGTATATTCATACACATACAGAAATAAAAAAAAAAATAGTGGGCTATTAAGAGCAAAGCTGTTTCCACTCTATCTTATAGGATTTAATAAATATGACAAAAATATTTACAAGCGAGAAATCAGTCTATGGTAACATATAAATTTGATGGTTTAGAAATATTAATTTTTTCTTAGTGCAGCTACCCAATGCCAAAGTAGTATGTTTTATTACTAAATGCTGTTGGTGTGTACTCTCTGTGATCATTCACAAAGATGCTACCAGTGGATAGCAAGGGCTGGCCAGAGACCGAGGGCTGAATTACAATGTCTCAGTATGAATTGCTAAATTCCACTGATCTAAAAGTGGGACATGTGTGTTTCCTCCCCATTTTTACTGATAGTTGAACTTCAACATAAAAGTTGGGTAACCAAGTTCTACAAAGGGAATATAAATACTAGAAATGGGGGCTGTAGAGATGGCCTAGTGGTTAAGAGCGCCGACCGCTCTTACAGAGGACCCGGGTTCGATCCCCAGCACCCACATGGCGGCCGAGAACCGTCTGAAACTCCAATTCCAGGAGAACTCCAGTTCCAGGGGAATCCGACACCTTCTTCTGACCTCCGCAGCATTGCATGACACGGGTGCACAAACCTGCATGCAGACAGTATATTCATACACATACAGAAATAAATAAAATTAAAAAAAAATAAATAAATACTAGAAATGATTTGAGTGACAGGACTTCGTTCCAGCTGGGCCCTAAAGCCTATGGAATTTACTTGTTGCCAAGACGCCCTTCCTCAGTCATTCTGAACAAGTTTGAGAATATCATCTCTATTTCTAAAATGGATAAATATACACATTTCACTAAAAGTGTAAAGACCTGGAACTGGAGAGGGGAATCAGTGGTTATTTCACATGAATATTGTTCTTGCCGTTTCTGTTAGAGACACTATTTATATCTTTGACATAGTAAATATTAGTGGAATATGGAACTTTTCCTTCTGAAAAAGCTTTAGGCTTTGAAAATAACCCTTTATTGGGGCTGGAGAGATGGCCTAGCGGTTAAGAGCGCCGACTGCTCTTTCAGAGGACCCGGGTTTGATCCCCAGCACCCACATGGCAGCCGAGAGCCGTCTGAAACTCCAATTCCAGGAGAACTCCAGTTCCAGGGGAGTCCGACACCCTCTTCTCACCTCCGTGGCGTTGCATGTCACGGATGCACAGACTTGCATGCAGACAATACATTCATACACATACGGAAATAAATAATAAAAAAAGAAAACCCTTTATCTTTTTTTAAAATTTTTTATTTATTTTTTATGCTTATGAATGTACTGTCTGCATGTAGGTCTGTGCACCTATGTCATGCAATGCCACGGAGGTCAGAAGAGGGCATCGGATTCCCCTGGAACTGGAGTCAAAGATGGTTCTCAGCTGCCATGTGGGTGCTGGGGATCAAACCCGGGTCCTCTGCAAGAGCAGTTGGTGCTCTTAACCACTAGGCCATCTCTTCAGCCCCAAAAATAACCCTTTAAAATCAAACAAAGGAAGGCATTTGAGATACCCAGGCCTAAAAATAGATTTCTGAATATCTGCTTTTTTATTTAAAATGGAGATAGTATAAATGTCCTATGAAAATTTAAGTAGGATCATTTATAATAGGTCTAAATAGGGTCCCCTCATTCGTAGGATCATTTACAATTGGTCTAAATAGGGACCCCCTCATTAGTGTTCCTTTAGTCTTTTTTGTTTTTGTTTAAATAAACCTACATAGTTACAAACATTTTAAACATTATTAACACATAATTTTACAGTGCCTAGTACCTACTCTTTTGCTAGCTCTTAAGTGGATGTTCATGAAAAAGGGCATGGATGAATACCTGGAGTCAGTGGGCTTGGCTATTATTATTTTCTCTAGAAACAACAAATTTTACAATTTGTTCAAGATTATTTAAAATGGATTTATTTTTTCCATAAACATCCAGAAATGCAAATTATCGACTATAAATTTCATGCAGATCTCTTACTAGCTATGAAAATTTCCATATTTATTAGCTGCTGGCTTCATGTCCATCAAGTACTCATCATGTGAAAAAGTACCTTCTGTATGGCTCTGACTCAGATGGTGAAGGACCTTTTTCATTGAGCAGTATGGAAGGAACTTCACCTGAGCACTTAATTTAAAACTTACATGATAAGCTACTAGTCTTGTGAAGTAAGATGGTAGACAGCCTTTGCTGGGGCAGTCTTTAATTTGAACCTCAGTCCTGATAGCTGCTTAGAATAAAAGGAAACTTGTGTGGACTATGAGCTGATCCATGCTTGTTGTCATTAGAATTAAGTTTAGCCACCTGCTGGTTTCCAGGCCAGAGCTGTGTATTTCAGTTCAAAAGTTGGCTTTAAGAGGTGAACTACATGTCTGGTTGAATTTCTGAAATGTCAGAGAAATCAAACTTTTTTTTCAAAGCCAATTTTTATTGAAGCTTATTGCATTTCATACAGATTTTCAAATCAAATCTAGACCCACGCTCCTCTTCCCCACCAGAGCTCATGCATTCTGCCAAACATGTTTTTCATCTTTTTCTCAGTCTCTCTCAAAATTCTCGATGCAGAAGTTTATTGTTTCAAGCAGAAGTTCACCATTTCAGTCAGTTCTTTGACCCAGTCTTTTTGTTGTTTTTGTTGTTGTTGTTGCATATGCATAACTCCAAAATATGCATATATTCATGCCACATGTATCATAGGTTTTAGCATCTTCAGCTTATGATTGTTTTTATTAGGCTGAAAGATATCATGTTTGAAGGCTCCTCCTTGGCAAGCCCAAACAACCATCAGTTCTGCCCTTGTGTTCCACACTGGGGTTTTCCCTCCCCATGGTCACCAAATGAGGTCCAGTAAGCACCACGTCCTGTCTTGATCTTCCTGTACTGGTCTCCATGATACAGCCTGGGTAGTTTATACTCTGAAGAGGCTGAAACCCCAGTAAGTAGCTCAGTCCACAAGCTGGATGTCTCAGCAGTCCCCATTTGGCACTGAAGGTTTGGAGGATTCTTGAAGAGACATGACTTTTCAGTCCATATTGGAAGGTTGAAAAGCTGTGTCTCATGTCTTTGAAGGATGGCAAAAGCAGTGGCAGCCTCGGGGTAGCTGCACTTCCCAGTAAGACAGGCAAAACAACTGTGCTCTTTTTATTGCTTAACTCTTTGTCTTTTTACTAAGATCTCAAGTTTTATACCTGAAGTACAATTTCTCAGGCCTTACTATTTATTTATTTCTGGTTATATTTTCCTTTTGGATGTTTAAGGCAAAACAGTCCAGATTAACCAAGGTTTTTGTTTTCTCAAGGTCACTTGAGGATCTGGTCCTCAAAGGTCACTCAGGTTTTGGGGGGAGAAATGAAACTTTTAGAACATTAAATTGAAATATATTTATTTGGTTTTCCCTCTTTTCAGAGTTACATCAGCCTTTTAATAATTCTTTAATAAGGTTAAATGCTAGTTTAAAATTTGTAATAGACAAAATTTTATTATATTACTTAAAGCAGGGCAGGTTATCACATCACTAACACCAGCTAGAAAGTAAGATGATTTGAAGAAGGTAAGTTTTTTTTTCTGCATCTTTCTCTGCTTTTTTGTTTTGTTTTGTTTTCATTTTTTTAACAATAAGTGATAATTTGTGAGTACAAGCATCCTTCATGTAAAACCAATTTGCAAGCAGTTGTGCCCAAACCCACATAGCTCATGGGTCCCACCATCCAGCAGGGGGGGCTTGTATGTTCAATCAAGTTGATCAAATGAGTGTCCAGTCTATATTGTTGTAGTTTCATCATTAACCCCAATCGCAGCCCTTACATTCTACCACGCCCCCTTGAAGAAGGTAAGTTTTAAAGTTGTTTCCTGTATATTAATAATAGACTGGCAAAGAGTGATCTTGAGGGTCATGTCTAAACCATAACTGAAAAACTACTTCTTGAAAATTGAAGTCTAATTAATAGTCAGGTTCATTAAGTTTGAGTCTCAGCCATACACAGGAAAATTCAAGTTTGAGAAACTGGGTAAAGGATTCTAGAAAGGAGCCTTGATAATCCTGATAGAATTTATCCCTGGAAAAGAAGGAAATTCAACTTCAGAATTCTAGTTTTTTCACTGTTTTGGCCTATGGGCTTAGATCCATAGTGGCTTCGATCCAGCCAGAACCAGAAGCACTGAGATAGGCAAACACAGGAGGAGAATTCATTGGAGTGACATGTCAAACCTGGGGTGTAGTGACATGTCAAAGCTGGGGTAAAGCTCCTTGCAGAGAGTTCATTTAGAAATAGATGAAGGTATGAACAATACGATTTTGAATTATTTTTTTTCCCTGAGTACTTGACATATTTTTCCTGCCTACTCTGTTAAGTAAATACCACTAAAGGTTTTCTAGTGTGGGTCAGCTTAGCGCTTTTAATCTTTTTCCTAAAAAGGAAAGGGTTTAAGGGCCAAGTGGTCACTTACTGATAAATTTTCCCTCAACTCTTAAATTCACCCTTATATTGACATTTCCTTCCATACTTTTAAATTTGCAGAGAATAAAAAAAGATTTATTCTGAGGTTACCAAACTATGCTCTTCCTGGAGAAATTTCAGATTTTCCCCTAACATTGGCTAGCTTATTATGGCATAGTCAGTTTTCTCATAGATATATCATGTGCCTTAGATTTTGCATCAGGTTGGACCAGAGTTCTGTGGATAGGAACAGGGAAAGTTTACCAGTCCTATACTACCACTTCCCCTGTGCCTCCCCTCAAGGGCTCTGTCAGAGTTCAAAGCTCACTGTGTCAGGTAAACATAATTAAAAGCCACACTCAGCTTCTAGCTCCTTCTGCAGATCCTAAAGGAAGTATTCCTGTAGCTGATAATGAACACCTTCCTTTTGTCATGGTGATGAATGTGGTAGTGGCGAGCACCATGATATGGACAAGTGGTATTACCCGTTTCCAACTGTATTCATTATCATTTTCCTGAATTTCCCAGTCACTAAACTGTTTAACAAATGTCTTGATGATTGACACTGGCAATGCAGGATACTGAGAGCAGCAGACTTTCCTGCAAGAATGGAAGGGTGCTTGGTGTATAGCAATGGGGAGCTACCTGTAGTTGAGTAACTATATAAATGCGCCTCCCTGGATCTCAGTTCTCCCATCTGCAAAGTGAAGTGATTACTTTGGTGCTGTTCTAGTTTGCTTTCAGTTGCTGTGACAAAACAGTCTAAATTACCAAGTTGGGCAGGAAAGGGTTTATTTAGCTCACATCTCCTGGGTCACAGTTCATCACTTAGGGAGCCCAAGGTAGGAAATCAGGGCAGAAACCTGGAGGCAGGAGCTGAAGCACAGGCCATGGAGGAACCTGCTTACTGGCTTGTTCCCCTGACCCATGCTCAGCCTACTTTCTTAAAAAATACAGAACAAACTACCTGGGGGTTGGCACCACCCACAGTGGGCTGGGCCCTTCCATATCACTCAACAATCAAGAAAATGCCCCACAGACATAGCCACAGGACAGTCCAATGGAGGCAATTCCCCAGTTGAGACTCCTTCAACTGGGTGTGTCAAGTTGACACTAAAGCACAGTTGGGCTTTGAGATCACTTTCAGTTCAAAACATGCTATGTTTTTGGTTTTGGTTTTTGCTTTTTTCCTGATTTCAGGTCTTGAGAACCAAAACCAATATTTCACACTTCCAGATTTAAGCTGAAAACAAAATTCCCTCCACTCTGGGCAAGAAGCACATGGAAGTGTGTGTATTGGTGTGTGGTTTGTGACTTAGTTATCTCAACCTTGGTAGAAGCACATGGAAATGTGTGTACTGGTGTGTGGTTTGTGACTTAGTTATCTCAACCTTGGTAGAAACACATGGAAGTGTGTGTATTGGTGTGTGGATTGTGACTTAGTTATCTCAACCTTGGCAGAAGCACATGGAAGTGTGTGTACTGGTATGTGGTTTGTGACTTAGTTATCTCAACCTTGGTAGAAGCACATGGAAGTGTGTGTACTGGTGTGTGGTTTGTGACTTAGTTATCTCAACCTTGGTAGAAGCACATGGAAGTGTGTATACTGGTATGTGGTTTGTGACTTAGTTATCTCAACCTTGGTAGAAGCACATGGAAGTGTATATATTGGTGTGTGGTTTGTGACTTAGTTATCTCAACCTTGGCAGAAGCACATGGAAGTGTTTGTATTGGTGTGTGGTTTGTGACTTAGTTATCTCAACCTTGGCAGAAGCACATGGAAGTGTGTGTGTTGGTGTGTGGTTTGTGACTTAGTTATCTCAACCTTGGTAGAATAATTTACTGACGTTAAGATCATACAAGGGGAAAGAGCCAAACCTCTGAGCAAAAACCACACAAATGTCTAATTCTTCAGATAGCTCAAGATAGATTTTTCTTTGCGTGTAATTCCAGCTGTTAAGAAATAATGAGTGTCTTGGTATTATTTAAAGTGGAATGATATTTTTCATTCTTATTTACTAATATCCTCAAGCTGATTAAACAGATGCAAGATGAAAATCCCATTTATATAAAAAAATACCTTTATATGTTCCCTGTATGGAAGAGTCATTCCTGAGTGAGGATGAATCTTAACCGCAGATCTGATCCCAATACACATTGTTTCCTTTGGTTATAATTTTATGTTGTCCTGACTGGCAGTGAGGCCAGGGCTCATAATGACCCACTCTGTACTATAGAGTATGTTGACAGTTGACACCTCTGTTGGGAAAAATAACAAACTCGTGAAAGGACTGTTATCATTTCAACAGATGTCCATTATCTGGGGCTATGCCATCTGGCAGATTCCTAATAATGGGAAACAAATAGAATTTTGGCTTCTTGACTCTGTGCTGTGAATGAGCTATTTAAGAATGAACCCTTAAACATAAAGGTAATGGAATTTAGCAGAAGTAGAGGAAGCAGTAAAGACTGGGCTTAAGTGTGGTTTGGTGACTGGTATGTGTTTCTTTTTGTAACCAATATGATGAGCAGGCAGGTACTAACCAGCCTGTGAAAACACCTTGGCTTTTAGGTGAAAGCTTTTTGCTAAGTACTCTCTAAATTAGCCTCATCTTTTACCTCTGCTTCTACCTGTTTTTTTTCTTGTTCTTCATCCCCCTTTTCCTGCAAAGGATAAGAAATATAATTAATTATCCTCTGATCCATTTAGCAGATAAGTTAGTGGTTGAACTAGGATTATGAAGTCCTGACAGCTCGAGTTGGAATCTCGTTCTACCACTTGGACAAACCTATTTATTTACCCTTGCTTCTTAATTTTCAGAAGGACATGGTGCTGCCTTCCTATTTGGTAACAGTGGACTGAATGCAAGCAGAGAGCTTCAAAGCAGAGGCTTTTACAGAGCGGTCATTCTCACTCATGTTTCCCATTGCTAACCTCAACCAAACTACAAATGATCTTCAGTATTGTCTGCCTTTCCCTGCACAGCGGCCTGCACTTCTGATATTCAGAGCAGATACCAGCCCGTTCTAAAGATCTAGGCTTGCTACTGGGCTGAGTATGTTTTTCTTGCTCTTTGTTTGTTTGTTTTTTTCCAAAAGAGAAACTGCTGTTTAGATAGAGGAATCCAAAAGAATATGCTTTCTTGTTCTCTAGTTAGCCATAACCAAAAAAGTAAAAATATTTCATTTCCTAACTTATTTGAACAACAGCATTGTTGATTGTACATGCCAGATAAGGTGATGGAAGAAAACCCTAAGTAAGACAGTCTTTGTACTTAGTTCTTATTGGACAAACAGAGGAATATACAGAGGACAGTTTTTGTCCTTAATTGAACAAACTTGGATTAGTGATGGGCTTTACACTTATTCCCTGAGAGAATGTACCACACACAAGTCTGATATTCAAAAATGCATCATTAGAATTAGAAACAGCTTTTTAGCACTACAAAGGGAAGGATGAAAGTCATTGGAAAAGCTGAAAATGGCACTGGCTTTGAATTTGCCCTTAAAAAGTCATGTATTCCGTGCAGCCTATTAACAGGCAGAATCATGAGCAGGATTGTGACAGAGAAACTAGGAAATCAATGCACTTAAATCGCAAGTGATTTAATTTACAACCAATCTGATTTTGGATAGTAAATAAAAATTTTGCTTAAGTAATAGTTTTATTTTATTTTTTTATTAATTTTATTTATTTCTGTATGTGTATGAATGTACTGTCTGCATGCAAGTTTGTGCACCCGTGTCGTGAATGCCGCGGAGATCAGAAGAGGGTGTCGGATTCCCCTGGAACTGGAATACTCCTGGAACTGGAGTTTCAGACGGTTCTCGGCCGCCATGTGGGTTCTGGGGATCGAACCCGGGTCCTCTGCAAGAGCGGTCGGTGCTCTTAACCGCTAGGCCATCTCTCCAGCCCCAAGTAATAGTTTTAAAATAGCTAATTTGCTATTCATGGAGGAATCCCCAACTTTTTTGATAATTAAGAACCAGTCTCTGAGAGAAGAAACAAAGCATAAAATATAGTATTTTCAAATTCTGGCAAGTGAATTTCCAGTTATAGGTAGAGAGTATCAGATATCTTCAACCCTCCTCCAAATCATCCTTATTGTCAAATGCTAGGGTCATCAGTATAGATGCTTTTAAATGAACCCAGTGATCCTTTTAATATCATTATGAAAATGCAAGCTCTCACACATTGAAAGAATCCTGTTGGGACATTTTGCTGTTACTGTATTTTGCAAAGTGTTTGGATTCTGAAAATTTTCTTTGCGAATACCATGTGGCTTATTATAGTCCGTAATAGAAAATACACTGATCGTAAATGCTCAAATTTACCTTTGCTTTTTTTTTCCTTGCATTCATACAAGATTTTGATTTTATATTTACTTATAATGTTCTTTCCCCCAGCTTAATAGAAGGAGGAAGGATAATTTAAAGGTTTATGTCATTTAAGACATTAAAATCAGTTTTCAGTTCATTATAGAAAGGATAATGAGACTGAGAAGAACAAAGTGCCTTGACTGGCATCACACTGCTGCACTCCTTCACAAGCTACCTGGGTCTAGCAGCCAGAGCTTTTACGTTCATACCTAGTATCATGATCCTGACCACTGGAAAAAACAGAATTTAAAGATTTGAACTAGTGCATTAGAACACCACAAATTAAGAGTATAGCAGATCATCAAATATATCCTCAGTGGCAGTCATCATTGGAGAATAATGGTTACTCTCATTTTTGAAGTTCTCATTGCCACTTTTACATGGATTAATTTATTATCTATCATAATCGCCTTGTGTTACTGATACTGTTGTTTTAATTTACATGCATTGATGACATTTATATATGGCCGTGTTGTAGAACTTGGCTTCAAAAGCAGGTGGTCTGGCTCATTGTCTTTCTGTGTGCTTCTCCAAAATGAGATCTGGTTTATGGAGGGTTTTGTCCCTACTTCACCATCTTCCTTGTGTCAGAAGCAGTTTTTAATTCACATTAACTATATAGTTAATAAAATAAAAATATTGAGGTCCACATTCCAGAAGTTTCATTTGACTCCGATCTCCCATTTCCTGAATGCATAGGGCATAGTACTGTCTTGGATCAGCTTAGACATCTGGGTATAGGGTACTTGGCCACCGCCATCTGTGCAGCCCCAAAGCTAGGGACCAGTTCCCCTGGGGAAAGTGGGAGCTCCTGGGTGAGCAAGTGATTTAAACGCCTGTGGCATTTGCAGTGATAGCAACCATTTTCTCTACATTTAGGCTGTTTTTAACTTGGGACAAGATTTTATTTTTTAATTTTTAAAAAAATTTTTTTACTTATTTCTGTATGTGTATCAATGTACTGTCTGCATGCAGGTTTGTGCACCTGTGTTGTGCAATGCTGCAGAGGTCAGAAGAGGGTGTCGGATTCCCCTGGAACTGGAGTTCTCCTGGAATTGGAGTTTCAGATGGTTCTTGGCCGCCATGTGGGTGCTGGGTATCGAACCCAGGTCCTCTGTAAGAGTGTTCGGTGCTCTTAACCANCAGAAGAGGGTGTCGGATTCCCCTGGAACTGGAGTTCTCCTGGAATTGGAGTTTCAGACGGTTCTCGGCTGCCATGTGGATGCTGGGGATCGAACCCGGGTCCTCTGTAAGAGCGGTCGGCGCTCTTAACCATTAGGCCACCTCTCCAGCCCGGGACAAGATTTTTAAGTGAACAGCTGTATTGTGTCTGCTACTGCTGTCGTGGAGGACGACAAGCCACATACTCTCTGTGCAGGTCTAAGGATTGGGAATTGGGTTCCTACCTCATTACATAAAATAAAAAATAAAATAGTGTCATTGAGAGAGGTCTGACGAACAGTCTGAAATATTTGATATTATTGAAAGCGCTTTTTTCCTCTTCTACAATTAATTCATGTCTTCATTTGCATTTGTTAAAAACTCCTGACAGCACCAACAACACAACAAGAGAAATACACAGCCTGAACAATAAATCTCTGGAGGCATTCAGCAAGTGCCACAGGGCTCATTAATCTTGATTATTTCCCGTAATAGATAACTTCACAAATCAGCTATTATTCCTAATCACACACATAAAGATAACGGATGGATAATAGCTTCCTGCATGGTTAGATCAAGCTAAATGTCATTCACAAATAAATATATTTTTACAAATCCAGGGAAAGATGTTTACTGCTCTCTTAAAGAGGCGGGAGGAGATGGGGCACAACCACTGAAGGACTGATGTGTCAGAGATGGTTTTAAGGTAGAACCAAGGGGCTTCATTGGAGACATTTACTGGCTTTTGTGTTGCCATTTCACTGTGAGGTAGGTTTGTTCAGGCCACAGAAAACAACAGGATTGTGAAATTCTAGTTTTTAGAAGCTCCTACATCATTATATAAAATAAATGTGTCATTGAGAGAGGTGTTTCTATGGGATATTCAAGAACAGGACCCAAGGAAAAACTAGAAAGTTCTGTGCTGGTGACAGGGTTGCGTGGTATCTATAAAAATGGCATTTGGATGCCGCGCGTGGTGGCTCGCGTCTTTAATCCTAGCACTTAGGAGGCAGAGGCAGGTGGATCTTTGTGAGTTCAAGGCCAGCCTGGTCTACAGAGTGAGTTCCAGGACAGCTGGGGCTACAGGGAGACCCTGTCTCGAAAAGACCAAAAAAAACCACAAAAAAAACAACAACAAAAAAAAATGCATTTGGTGCTTGGAAAAGATTTATAAGGGGCTGGAAAGATGGCTCATTGGTTAAGAGCACTGACTGCTCTTACAAGAGGACCTGGGTTCGATTCCCAGCACCCACATGATGCCTAACAGCCATCTTTAACTCCACTTCCAGGTATCCAGCACCCTCTTCTGACCTCAGCGGGCATTGCACAACACGGGTGCACTTGCGCATTTACAGGCAATAAACTCATACACATAAAATTAAAATAATAACTAAAATATTTTGAAAGATTTATAGATGTCAGGAGACTTGTGTTCTATATATTTGGATTATCTATACATGACAGGATGGTTTTAGCTTTGGTTCTGACGTTTTAGGAGGTGATGCTAGACTGTTATATACCTAAAAAAGCTCTCAGATTTTTTTTCTCAAAGGGCAAAAGTGTGTCTTGGGTGCTCAAAAAGAGGTTTAGCTAAAGCTTCCCAGGTGAAGGATATTAGAAATAGCTTCTCTTTTTAAATTACGCCATTCTTTTTTTTTTTTTTTTTTTTTGTCTTTTTGAGACAGGGTCTCCCTTTAGTCCTAGCTAACCTGGAGCTCGCTATGTAGACCAGGCTGGCCTTGAACTCACAGAGATCTGCTTGCCTCCCAAGTGCTAGGATTAAAAGCATGCACCACCACTCCCAGCTAAATTATGCCATTCTGTGGGAATCTTAGTTACCCTGGAAAATGGCATTGTTATCCATAAACCAGAAGCTGCATCTGTCTTTCATTTTCCTCTCAAAATGCCAGTGCCTAAAATCAGGGCCTCAAGTGAGGTGTTTCATACTCACGATGGGATTGTGCTTCAGATTATTCAGTCATTGGTAATGATTGTCTAACCATACAAACTTACAGAAGCAGAGTATCATAGCTCATGCTTTTTAAGCTGACCATGCCCTCCATGTCCTTCAATAAAACCAGCTTACAGACCTCCAAATTTCATTCTAAATTTCTCTCTACCTAAAGTAGAGAGGTTCTGCTTTTTCAGAATTTTCAAAGAAGGAAATGCAGGTAGTCCATTTTCCTGGTCTTTACACTTTTATTTTTTGTTAAATGTTAAAGCAGAAGAAATTTCAAACCAGGTCTTTTTTTTTTTTTTTTTTTTTTAATCTCATGAGGTCTTTGCAAGGCAGTGTGTTAAGAACTAGGGACAGGGAGAATCTAAGATTCAATGTGAGACTTTAATGATTTTTTTCAGTCCAGCAGAGGAGGGAAAATACAAAAATACTCATATGAGTTGAAAGGTTAGGTATGTCAAAAGGTAATAACTGCAGAAGATTTTGGATGAAGCAGCGCTATGCACTAAAAGTATAGGTTTATAAATGTATACACTTGGTATATGTGTGCCACGACAAGGCAAAAACATGGAAAGTTGGGGCTATCTGTAGGTAGTGACTAAATCAATTGAGTTAGAGCTGGCAATATAAAATGAAAAATGGAAAGTATAAATTTGGACCAAATTATAGACCATTTTGCATGACACTCAAGAGAGTTTGGCCTTTTCTTTATAGGTATTAGAAATCTATTGAAGGGTCTATGATAAGAATTGTAGTTTAGAAGATTAATTCACCAACATACAGAATATATCAGTCAAGGAAGAATCTAGAAATAGAGCCAGTGTGCAGATTCCTGCTTACTTTGTCTTAAAAAATGACTAATCTAGTTGGGAGTGATGCATATTGGAAACAACAACAACAAAAACAACAGAAAGGACCGCATCAAAGAACTGACTGAAACAGTGAACTTCTGCTCAAAACAGTCAACTTCCACATGGAGAATTTTGAGAAAGACTAAGAAGGAGATGAAAAGCATGTTTGGCAGAATACATGAGCTCTGGTGGGGTGGGGGGATAGGGTGGGGGACACAGGTCTAGATCTGATAATCTTGTACAAAAAATATATATAATAAAAAAATGACTAATCTTCCAGGCATGGTGGTGCACACCTTTAATCCCAGCACTTGGGAGGCAGAGGCAGGCGGATCTCTGTGAGTTCAAGGCTAGACTGGTTTTCAGAGCCAGGTGGGCTACAGTCCAGCTGGGGCTACAGGGAGACCCTTTCGCAAAAAGACCAAAAAAAAAAAAAAATGACTAATCTGAACTACATGCATGGGTATGAGGTGACCCATGTCTTGAAAAACAGGAGGATCCAGGAAGAATGTGAGATTTAGTTAGATATTTTAGTTGTTGCAGTTTAACAGATCACCCAAACGTAGTAGCACAAGGATGCTCCCCTCTTCACTGCCAATTTGGAGCATGGGGAATTCTGACAGAACACACTGCCACATGGTGTCCTGTAGCCTCAGCTCTAAGATTCAAATGGTTGTTGGTAACTCAGCTGTCTTAGATTGGAATCATCTGGAAATCTTAAAGGATTCTTCACTCATGTGACTGCCATGAACAGTGAGATTCCTAGAAAGCTGGGCTATGCTGAACCTGGTGACTGAAGCACATATGTCCCTCCCCATGTGTGAGTTTCTTACTGCATAGTTACTGGTTTGTGAGAGACAGAGCTTCTACAGAGTGTCCTGGGTAGAACAGAACCATGTGAGAGCTACATGGTCTTTTCTAACCTTAAATGTCAAGTAATTGGCACATTCTGTTGCTTGCAAGAGAGTCATAAAGACTGTCCTAGATTCAAAGGAAGAGAATAGGTCTAGTGGGAAAGTGACAAGGTTACATTGCACAAGAGTGTTAGATGGGAATTTTTATTGAGGCCACCTTTGAAAAACAGTCTGCCAAAAGTCTAGTTGGCAGCTGGCTGCATCAAAGATGACTAATTGATTTTTGCACTTGCCATGTTTGAGATGTCCGTGGGAGGAGGAAAAGGCACAATAGTTTAAAATACAGGAAATAATACTCCAGTCTAGAGACAGGGAATTTTATTAGGGACTGGGCAAGTACAGAGAAAAGAAGGCAGCCAAGGATAAGTGTGGCCATTTCAGGCATCTCTGTACATAGAGAAGCAAGAAGAGAACCCAGGAAACAGTGTGTTCAAGAGAACATAAAAGCCATGGAAGCTGAAGGAAAATTTATAGAAAAAAAGTACTGTGTGTGATCTTTTTAAAATAAGCATGCAGCCCTTCAGTTAGTTCTTCAGAGTCTCTGCTGATAGTTCTGTATATTACATGACTGTATTAAACAAATACACTTAGTTACAAAAATACTAGCTGTGCAAACTTGTTGCTTTTTAAAAATGTATGGACAGTCCCATTTCTGCCCATCCCAATATATACTTTTAAATCATGCATAAAAATTAACTTTGGTGAGGAGCTGGAGAGATGGCTCAGTGGTTAAGAGTACTAGTTCCTCTTGTAGAGGACCAGGGTTCGAATCTCAGCACCTACATGACAGCTAACAACCATCCATAACTCCAGTTCCAGGGAATCTGATGCCCTCTTCTGATATCTGCAGACATTGCATGACATGGGTGTACTAACACACATGCAGGCAATACACTAATAAAATTATTTAAAAAAATTAACTTTGGGGTAGGAAAAGACATTCTGTGTGTGGTCACATACAGCATTTTTATATCTATTTACAAACATTGATTGGTTCCTAAAATCTAATTTTAAAATCCACAATGCAACAGTGTGTGTGATCTACAAAATCATACATAGGAGGAGGAGGAAAAAGAAGAGGAGGAGGGGGAGGAAGAGGAAGAGGAAGAGGAAGAAGAAGAGGAAGGGAGGGAGAAACTTGCTTGGGCTAGCAGATGATCATATGTGCTTTTTATCCCACTGCAGCCATTTTGATGACTTCTTTCTACGTGGGCTCCCTGCTGGCAGTGTAGAAGCTCACGGGCTTGTGGTCTAGCACACTGCTTTCTACATGGCCTCCCTACTGGCCATGTAGAAGCTCATGGGCTTGTGGTCTAGCACACTGCTTTCTACGTGGCCTCCCTACTGGCCATGTAGAAGCTCATGGGCTTGTGGTCTAGCACACTGCTTTCTACGTGGGCTCCCTACTGGCCATGTAGAAGCTCATGGGCTTGTGGTCTAGCACACTGCTTTCTACGTGGCCTCCCTACTGGCCATGTAGAAGCTCATGGGCTTGTGGTCTAGCACACTGCTTTCTACGTGGCCTCCCTACTGGCCATGTAGAAGCTCATGGGCTTGTGGTCTAGCACACTGCTTTCTACGTGGCCTCCCTACTGGCCATGTAGAAGCTCATGGGCTTGTGGTCTAGCACACTGCTTTCTACGTGGCCTCCCTACTGGCCATGTAGAAGCTCATGGGCTTGTGGTCTAGCACACTGCTTTCTACGTGGCCTCCCTACTGGCCATGTAGAAGCTCATGGGCTTGTGGTCTAGCACACTGCTTTCTACGTGGCCTCCCTACTGGCCATGTAGAAGCTCATGGGCTTGTGGTCTAGCACACTGCTTTCTACGTGGCCTCCCTACTGGCCATGTAGAAGCTCATGGGCTTGTGGTCTAGCACACTGCTTTCTACGTGGCCTCCCTACTGGCCATGTAGAAGCTCACGGGCTTGTGGTCTAGCACACTGCTTTCTACGTGGCCTCCCTACTGGCCATGTAGAAGCTCATGGGCTTGTGGTCTAGCACACTGCTTTCTACGTGGCCTCCCTACTGGCCATGTAGAAGCTCATGGGCTTGTGGTCTAGCACACTGCTTTCTACGTGGCCTCCCTACTGGCCATGTAGAAGCTCACGGGCTTGTGGTCTAGCACACTGCTTTCTACATGGCCTCCCTACTGGCCATGTAGAAGCTCACGGGCTTGTGGTCTAGCACACTGCTTTCTACGTGGGCTCCCTGCTGGCCATGTAGAAGCTCATGGGCTTGTGGTCTAGCACACTGCTTTCTACATGGCCTCCCTGCTGGCCATGTAGAAGCTCATGGGCTTGTGGTCTAGCTCACTGCTTTCTATGTGGGCTCCCTGCTGTCCGTGTAGAAGCTCATGGGCTTGTGGTCTAGCACACTGCTTTCTACGTGGCCTCCCTACTGGCCATGTAGAAGCTCATGGGCTTGTGGTCTAGCACACTGCTTTCTACGTGGCCTCCCTACTGGCCATGTAGAAGCTCACAGGCTTGTAGTCTAGCACACTGCTTTCTACGTGGCCTCCCTGCTAGCTGTGTAGAAACTCACGGGCTTGTGGTCTAGCACACTGCTTTCTACGTGGGCTCCCTGCTGGCCATGAAGAAGCTCACAGGCTTCTGGTCTAGCACACTGCTTTCTAATGCACAGTGCTGTAGAAACAATGTTTTCACAAAAAAAGTTCTTGAAAGGAACCAGGATGTTTTGATAAAAATCTGTTATAAATAATACTATATATTGCTTTATAATATATAGTCATACTCATGTAGTTCTCTGTTCACTTCTACTCTCTGTAATGAAACATAGTTTTGCACAAAACATACTAAAATTCTGGAATCATACATGTTTTACATGCTTAAAACAGTCTGCTGTATATGATCTTTTGAAAGCAGTTCAAGCCAGGCATGGTGGCACACACCTTTAATCCTAGCACTTTGGAGGCAGAGGCGGGTGGATCTTTGTGAGTTCAAGACCAGCCTGGTCTACATAGTGAGTTCCAGGACAGCCAGAGCTACAGGGAGACCCTGTCTCAAAAAGACCAAAAAAAAAAAAAAAGTTCAGCAGTTCAGTGACAGATGCCAGATGCTTAGGGAGTAAATAGTGAGAAGGTAAAAGCAGTTGAGTGGTCTGTGGAGCATCTTGACACTGGTGAAGGAAGGAAAGAGAAAGTGACTGTTTAAAGGTTCAGAAAGTTAAAGAGATTTTTGTCTAATACTGCAATACATATTTAAGAGAATAAATAATATTCCTCCCAAATGAGAGGCTTATTACCTCTGAGGAATATGGAGTAAATTTTGTCTGATTCTATATACACACCTCCTTTAAAGCGTTTTATGGGTTACAATATTCAGAAATTTTAATAGTCTCACTGGAGAAAATTCTGAGTGATTGATGTACAATTTGGAAATATTTAGAGGTATTGAAATTAGAGAGCCGGGTCCAACACTTACATTTCAGTAGATGATGGACCAATTCTATGTCCTCTTAAATAGGATGATTTCAGGAGACAGTCTGTGAGCCTATGCACAGTATACAGTTTGATTGTGCTTTTTTTGTCTAACTGGCTTCCTAAAATAACACTGGTCTAAGACACAGCTGGCCCACCTCACCCCATATTCAGATTTTATCATTTTAACCAGCCACTCTAGAGTCAGCTCACTTGACAACATTAAGTGAAATTGCTGGTCTCTCAGGGCACAGAGGTAAGGCCTTTTCTCCCCAGAGAACTGTTCAGCAAAGGAATGAAGACGGTTTGTGAGAAACATGGCCTCTTTTATAGAAGTTAATCAGCCTCTTCCAGGCTGGAGAAAATACTAACCCACTTGCCCAGGACTTAAAAGAAATGAGGCCATGGACATGTGACACTCAGAGAAAGTTAACGTGCAGTGCCTTTCCTGTCAGTGCCTTTCCTGGCTGCTGTAAAACTGGGTAAGCAGTGCTTGTGAGGAAATGTGAAAATGGCAGCTTCTATAACCAAAGGAGCACACTCCTCTTGATTGGGAGCAGGTCACAGCAAGGTTAAATCAAAGAAGTAAGAAAACCCAGAACCCCCACCCCACCACCCCACAATAGCCCAGTACAATATAAACTCATCTGTAAAATACAACTTGTAGAAAAACATGTTTTAGAAAAATGGAGCAAGAGGAAATAGACTTTGACTAAATGACTAATAAATAACTTTTTTAGGCCACTGACAAAATTTTGACTTAAAAATACTCCTTTAATCAAATAGAGAATGAACAGTTATCAAAGATTTATTTAACTCATTAATGAGGACACCAGTAAAGTAGGGACATAAGTTTGAAGAACATTTGAGGATCTAGATATTTGAAAGTATTTCGAATAAACATGGTTTTGTTATAAAGCAAATTCATGCCCTAGAGAGTAGTAACTCATCATCTTTGGGGGCAACTGTTTCAACCGCATGGAATCTAGGAATTAACCTGTAACTTCTAATCAATTGCAAAATAACATAAGCAGATATCAGTTTGTCTCTCCTTAAAGAATTAAATTTTCTAGAGATCAGTAGATAAAGTGTATTCAGGCAAGTAATAGAACCTGACTTTGGATCCTTAGCACCCATGTGAAAGCTAGATGTAGTCCCCAAAGCTCACTGAACAACTAGTCTTGCCGAAGAGGCTAGCTCCAGGATAAGTGAAAAGATAAGGAAGAGAATGCGGACCTCTGTTCTCCACATGCACCCCCCCTTACATACAGCACACATGTATACATGAATATATCAGTATCTGACACACACACATACAGAATTAAGTTGTCTGTTGTCAGATTTGTAACACACCATCATGAGAACAGAAGGATGTATCGTTGTACCACCAACCTTTCCTTATTTCCATGTTCCATAAAAATTTTAACACCACAGATTTCAAGACTTTCTCCCCTTATCTTTTAAAATTACCCTAAAGAAACTTAGTATAGCTTTTGCCCTCTTTACTACAATAGTAGTGGTGATCACAGCCCAGGATATTGTTAAAGGTTTTTTGTGGATACTGCTTTACCCTTTTTTTCAGTCTGAGTTATCCTTATTACAGACTGTTGTAGCAGAAAAAAATTTTGCCTCTATAATAGAAACCAGATGAACAACAGGAAATAATACAGATTTATTTAATGTTTCTCATAACATGGGGTCCCTCATAAGAAAATGAAGATCCAGATAAACAAAGTGCATATTTTGTCAGCAGTCATGCAGAAGTGCAATTGAAAAACAAAGTAACACACTAGGGAGACTAGAAAGGCCTGTTTGTTCAGACACCCCTTTCCTCTGAGTATAGATTAGATTTCTCTCACATGACCCCTTTTAGGAAAAGGTCAGAGAATTCTAAGGAAAGGGGTTGGAAGGCAGATGACAGTGACCTTTCTACTACTCCTTTTTGCTTAAATGATAAAGTGCTGTGTTTTGGAGTAGTATGTCCAAAACTTTATCAACATCTTAACCAATAATGAATATTCAGCCTCACAGCTGAATGAACATCTATGTACCCATGTGTTGGTTCCAGATGTCTTCCATCTCTTGATTTGGCAGTAAATTTTCCTTTACATCTTTTATTAGGAGATACTTCTCCTGGTATTTTGGATGGTGCCCATTGTGATTCCATCCATTCCAGTGTATGCAACAGGAAGCTGTGCCTCTTGAGTGGCATCAGTCTTAGTTTCCTGTTCTGTAATGGAGTTAGCATGCCATATATGCTGAGTGATGTGGTCAGTTATAATTGTCTCTCCAACCCTTTTCTTTTTCTTTTTTAACATTGGTTTCTGGGTTGATTTCCTTGAGCAAAGAAGTTATTCATACTCTTGGTCAGTCATTGTGTGAGACATTTGGACCTGTTCCCTAACAGGGTGTTTATCATATGATACCAGTTTGGTATTTGGGAATTAGTTAATGTGCAAATTCCAACAGACTGTTCCCAGGTTGGAGCCTAGGAAGATCCTGACACCCAATGTTATTTTAGTTATTTTAGCTACCCCTCAGTGAATTTCTGCCTCACAAAAAGTACCAAGCTGTTCTTCTTTAAGGGAGTGACACTAGATAGGCTGAACAGGCTCCAGTGTATGAACTCATACCAAGAGACATCTGTGTACACAAACTTGACATGATAGGCCTTACCATGAAATACATGAAATCCTGTGGGCTGGCTATAGGGGGTTACAGACAGGGGAGGGGTCTAAATATAATTAAGATGAAATTCACAGAATCTCAGTAAAAATACATTTTAAAAGCTATTATGAAATTCAAAGTAACATCAATTCTAATTTCACAATTAAAAGTCACATATGCCATATAAACTAGGAGTGTGTTGTAGGGTGAGGGAAAGAACAAGAAAGCTGTACGTATGCTCACTGATTTTAGCAAATCACCTTAAAGTTATCAAATAGGGCATCACAGTGAAACAGTCCCTGTATTTCCTTAAAGCTGTCTATATTTTTTCTGGGGATAAATCTAAGGCTTGCAGGTGTCAAGCACGTACTACCACTGAGCTGCATTCTCAGCTTCAAGAACACTTTTAAGCAAACTCAATATTAGTAATATGCATGTATATAAAACAGCTTAGAATTTTTAATTTATTTGAGAATGACAGCTTTAAAAATATTTATTATTTTTAATTTTTTTTTAATTTTATTTATTTCTGTATGTGTATGAATGTTCTGTCTGCATGTATGTTTGTGCACCCGTGTCGTGCAATGCCGCGGAGGTCAGAAGAGGGTTTCTGATTCCCCTGGAACTGGAGTTCTCCTGGAATTGGAGTTTCAGACGGTTCTCTGCCGCCATGTGGGTGCTGGGGATCGAACCTGGGTCCTCTGTAAGAGCGGTCGGCGCTCTTAACCGCTAGGCCATCTCTCCAGCCCTATTTTTAATTTATGTATATGAGTGTATTGCCTGCATGTGTGTAAGTGTACCCGTGTCATGCAATGCATGCATTTCAGATGGTTGTTAGCTGCCCTGTGGGCTCTGGGAATCGAACCCAACCCAGGTCCTCTGTGAGAGTAGCCAGTGCCCTTAACCACTGAGTCATCTCTCCAGCCCCAAGAAAATGACATTTTAAAAATATTTATTATTTATTTAGTGTATGTGTATGTGTGTTTGTATGTGCACATGTGTGAGGCTACCTCACACCTGATGAAGTCAAAGGACGACTTCCAGGTGTTGGTTCTTGTCTTCCACCTTGTTAAAGCAGGTCTGTCTTGTTTCTAAGCCACCAGACTGGAGGCTGCCTTCACATGATCACCTTGTCTCCACCCACATCTGAGAGTGTGGAGCTTACCAATGCCCACTAGCACATTCCTGCATCCAGTTTCTTACATGGGTTCCGGGGATCAAACTGAGGCTCGTGCTGCAGTCATGCTTCCTACCAGCTGACCGCTCCCAGGCTCCAGTATGACTTTCCCACGTGTGTTATCCAGGACTATTTTTTTAAGTTCTTTACCCCAGTCAGTTCAGTTAATGTGACCAAAATTGTCAGTTTAATCTCAGCTTTGCATTCATTTCTGGGTCGGTATTTTCCATCTACAAAACAAAATAGCTGATAAAGCCAACCTGTAATGTAATTATGATAGCCCCATACTGTAGCTTTTGCACTCAGATTAAATGAACTCTTCTAAGGTTGAGTCAGTATTTTCCGTCGTTGTTAAGGGCAATTAGTAGCCACTTACAACTGGTTACAGTTCATTTCTGCTAATATTTCAGATGAGATTGGATCCACCACATGACAGTCCACAGAGCTCTCAGAGGCTGGGTATCCAAATGGTGTTGGAAGCCATTCCATTTTTCAAGCCAATTTGGAAAACTGCTTTTTGTGGTTTGCAATGCTTTATTTGTACTGATTTTTATGAAACCTATCTTTATGGTAAATTAACTTGCTGGAGGCCTTGTTGGCTGACTGAATTGAATTGTGAGCATTAACTTTATACTAAGTATATATCATTGACAAGAACTGAATGTTATTTTGGAAATTTGAGAGTCTTTGTTATTTTTCTAAAATGCCACCATTTATAAAAAAAATAGCTTTGGAAGAAAAGTTTGTCAGAATTACCAGTGGTTACAGAGATTTGAGTTACTAAGATATGAAATCCATTTATGGGCAAAGGGATGCATTGTTTGCTGAAATCACTTTATCTTTTTGTCCACATTTGTATTATAAGGAACTTGTGTTTAGGTAACTTGAAACTGTTGAAAAATTTTCAGCGTTTTTACAGTGAAGTCTAAAGCTTCCATAGCAACCAGCTTTTTCCTGAAAGCATTTTCTTTGGGCATGGGTGAAAGAAAAAGAAAGTAAGAGCCATGTCTATATGTTAACACATTTGCTGATTTATTTTTATAGTTTAAAAAAGAGAGTGTTTCAAGCACTGTGGGAAAAGATGGCCTGCAGGGTATCCATGCAGTGCATCCATGCAGTGCATCCATGCAGTGCATCCATGCCAGAGCATCACGGACCCTGAATCTTCAGGAGGAAAAGTATGCTGCTGGCAGATGAGTCTTAACCATGCCTGATGTATGAGCCGTTCTAGTGTAAACTCAGGTAGGGGAAGTTGGTAAGAATTCTAGCAATGCCTCAAAGGGAATACTGCTTTTGTTTTAATTATTTAATTAATAATTTTGTACATTAATTATTATGTCCACTCTAAGTTTTCAAAATGGCAAATAATGATGTGTGAAAACAATATAGTTACGTTTTGATATTTTTGGTAGAGTACTACGTGGATTTGCTTTGCTTTTGCTCTTGAAGTTAGTTACTGTTCACATCAGTCATCCACTCTTTTAAACTCTGTTTTGCCCATTTTCTGTCCGCTGTCCTTTTGGCTGCTCCTGGTCCACATCCCCAGTTCCTTGTGCAGGAGACAGAAAAAGTGAAGTTTCTTTTCTGGGCTTGTTAGCTTTATTTTGAGAAAGGTTCCTGTGCATGCATGCAAGCATGTGCACTTCTGCACACATACAACCATATGCTAACTTAGTAAACAGAGTTTGTGACTTCTTTAAAACAAGCATTTTTTATTTTGTCTAGGAGTGTAATGCTGTCTGGTTACATACTGCATAATCCTAAAACATGTCATCTGGGCGAAATCACCAAGCAGTGTGAGTCCCTGTGACTGCAGGCTGTCCTTTGCAATTTATTTCTTAGGCTTAAAAAAATTGTGTAGAAGGACAGTGTGAAAGAGCTGGGTGTGGTGGCGCATACCTTTAATCCTAGCACTTGGGAGGCACAGGCAGGTGGATCTTTGTGAGTTCAAGGCCAGCCTGGTCTACATAGCAAGTTCCAGGACAGCCAGAGCTACAGGGAGACCCTGTCTCAAGGACAGTGTGAATGTGTATGTGTGTGATGGGTGTGTACTCCTGTGCAGGTACAGAGGCCAGCAGAGGGACATCTGACGTCCTGTACTATTGTTCCTCACTTCTTCCTTGGTACTGGGTCTCTACGAAACTTGGAGCTAGGGTAGCAACTCGAAAGTCTATGCAATTCTCCTGTCTCTGCCCCCTACAGATACATGCAGAGATGGTGGAGATTTGAACTCAGGTCCTCAAGCTTGCACAGCAAGCTTTCTTATGTGCTGATCCATATCAGTAGCTTATTTTTTCCAGTTACCAATTTACCTGAACCAAGTTTCAGGTGAGGGACATTTTATTTTATTTATGTTTATTTTTGTATATTTTAATTGAATATTGCAGATTTCCTACAACATATTTTTTTTTTTGTATGTGTATGAATGTACTGTCTGCATGTAGGTCTGTGCACCCGCGTCGTGCAATGCTGCAGAGGTCAGAAGAGGGTGTCAGATTCCCCTGGAACTGGAGTTCTCCTGGAATTGGAGTAACAGATGGGTGCTGGGGATCGAACCCGGGTCCTCTGCAAGAGCAGTCGGTGCTCTTAACTGCTAGGCTATCTCTCTAGCCCCCTTACAACATATTTTTAGTTTTAAAAAGTTTTCTTTATTCATGCATAAAGTGGAACCATGCTGTGCAGTGCCTGTGGAGGGCAGAAGGTGTCAGATCCCCTGGAGTTGGAGTTATAGACAATTGTAACCTGCCATGTGGGTGCTGGGATTAGAACCTGGGTCTTCAGTAAGAACAGCCAGTGCTCTTAACTGCTGAGCCATCTCTCCAGCCCCATGTAATATATTCTGTCCTATTCAGACCCCCTTCCCTGTCCAACTCCCCTCACTAACCTGCCCAATTTCACATACTCTTTTCCAGCACTCATCTGTTCCAATACATCCTCGGGTAGGGCGGGGGGGTTCTCACCCACTTCCCTGCATCTGTGCTGGGATCTTGTCTGGCCTTAGCTTATGTGGGACTTGTGCATGCTGTCACCATTGCTTTAAGTTCAAGTGAGTAATGAACCAAGCTGTCTGGAAGACTCTGCTTCCTGTGGGCGTCCACCAACTCTGGCTCTTGCAGTCTTTCCACCTCCTCTTCCACGATGACCCCTGACTCTTGGGAGGCAGAGGTTTGATATAAGTGCCCTATCCAGGGAGAAGGGCCTGCAGCCTCTTACTCTTTGCACATTGGCTAGTTGTTAATCAATCACTATCTGCTGTATCAGGAAGCTTCTCTGCTGAGAGGTAAGGATGCATTAATCTATGGGTATAATAATAAGTCATTAGGAATCAATTTATTACTATATTTATCAAAATAAGAGTATTAGCCTCTTCCCTAAGGCATGTGACCTGTCTACCCTCAGGTTCCTGGGCCTGATATCAAAGCCAGATATTGGCTCCACCCCATTAAGTAAGCCTTACATCCAATGAGAAAGTACTGGTCTGTTCCCACAGTATCTGTGCCACTGTTGCAGCAGTGGGCATATCTTGCCTGGCCAGTTGTTGTAGCTCACAGAGTCCACAGCTGGGTAAGGCTGATGAATGTGAACATCCTCCCTGTCCTTTCTCTTCAGGCAGCATGCATGGCACCTTGCAGCACTTTGGTATAGATGAGGCTTTGAAGGTGGCAGCAGCTTGATTTCCCTTGTTTGTTTGATAGCTCATGTATTTCGTGTGTTCAGTAAGAGGTCTTGCTGTGATGTTCTGGTGGGTGACCAAGAGCAGGACAGTGGCCAGTGTTGTTTTAGGGTCTGTGGGACCCTGGCCAGCAGATTTAAAAGAGGGAGTCCAGGGGCTAGAGAGATGGCTCAGCGGTTAAGAGCACCGACTGCTCTTGCAGAGGACTCGGGTTCCATTCCCAGCACCCACATGGCGGCTAAGAACCATCTTTAACTCCAGTTCCAGGGGCTGGAGAGATGGCTCAGTGGTTAAGAGCACCAACTGCTCTTGCCGAGGACCCCGGTTCAATCCCCAGCACCCACATGGCGGCCAAGAACCGTGTGTAACCCCAGTTCCAGGAGAATCTGACACCCTCTTCTGACCTCCGTGGCAGTGCATGACACGGGTGCACAAACCTATATGCAGACAGTACACTCATACACATAAAAAATAATAAATAAATTTTAAAAATCTAAAAAAAAGAACTGTCTTTAACTCCAGTTCCAGGGGAATCCAATGTCCTCTTCTGACCTCTGCGGCATTGCACGACATGGGTGCACCAACCTATATGCAGATAGTACACTCATACACATTAAAAAAAAATTTATAGGTGCTGGAGAGATGGCTCAGCAGTTAAGAGGACTGGCTGTTCTTACAGAAGTCCTGGATTTGAATCCCTGCACCCACATGGTGGCTAACAGCTGTCTGTAACTCCAGTTCCAAGGATTCCATGCCCTCTTCTGGCCTTGGTGGGCATTGCACAACCCAGGTGTGCACTCCTCCAGGCAATACACTCATATACATAAAATAAAAATAAAATAAATCAAAAAATGTAGCCGGGCGCGGTGGCACACACCTTTAATCCTAGCACTTGGGAGGCAGAAGCAGGTGGATCTTTGTGAGTTCAAGGCCAGTCTGGTCTACAGAGTGAGTTCCAGGACAGCTGGGGCTACAGGGAGACCCTGTCTCGAAAAGACAAAAAAAAAAACAAAAAATGTAGCCGGGCGCGGTGGCACACACCTTTAATCCTAGCACTTGGGAGGCAGAAGCAGGTGGATCTTTGTGAGTTCAAGGCCAGTCTGGTCTACAGAGTGAGTTCCAGGACAGCTGGGGCTACAGGGAGACCCTGTCTCGAAAAGACAAAAAAATAAAATAAAATAAAATAAAATAATAATAATAAGATAAATAAATTTTAAAAATCTAAAAAAAAAAAAGAACTGTCTTTAACTCCAGTTCCAGGGGAATCCAATGCCCTCTTCTGACCTCCGCGGCATTGCAGAACATGGGTGCACAAACCTACATGCAGACAGTACACTCATACACATAAAAAAATAAATAAATAAAATTTAAAAAGAGGGAGTCCATTTCTGGCATCCAGCTTTCATTTTGCTAGCCTATGGTGTCTAGTAGGGGCAGTGTCCCCCTGTTATAAGGTAACTCCTTTTCATTTCCTTTTATGATGTAATGTATATACTTTAAGAAGCTTCTATAGTGGTAAATTTCCTATGGTCTTGTCTAAAGGCCTTTGAGAGTGAGTTAGTTATCCCTCCCCAAATGCTCTCCTCTGCCCTGCCCTCCCTCCTACTCCCCTGCTGCATTTAACCCTTCCTATTCCAGTGTCCCCTTCCCCTTTTAGATCACTGCATTCTACCTCCCCTCCCAGGAAGCTTCCATCCCACTGCCTGTGCTGCCCCCTGTGGCCTGACTTCTCTGTATTTTCAAGTTGAAGAAACTTGTGTCTAAGATTTCAAAGCTAGCATCCAGCTATGAGAGAAAAATGTGATTTTTTTATCGAATTGAATTTTTATGTATTTCATAACATATCATCTCAATCAATCTTAATCACCTTTATACCCCCTTCTCCATTGGCACCTCCCACAGACCCTCACTGGAATTCAAACATTCTGTCATTTATGTTAGACCTATTGTGCCAAATTAATCTTCCCAGCCATTCTCAGTGCAAGTTCATCCACTGAGTTCTAGTCAGCCTATCCAGACTCCCTTGCTTTAAGAAGGCCAGTTCTTCCTCACCCAACAGTAATCAGTCGCCAATATTTCCTCAGACAACATTGGATTCTACTGATCATTTCCCCAGCCCTATGCTGAGTTTTTGTCTGGTTGAACTTGCATGGGTCTTATGCAGGCTGACACCATTGCTACAGGTTCATACGAGCAAGGTCCCAGGCATTTGTAGGATTCTATTTCCATATGGTCCTGCATCACATCCCCAGCTCTCACAATCTTTCTGCCCCCTCTTCCACAATGTTCCCTGAGCCCTGGATGAGAGAAGCTGAATATAGGCAACCTATCCATGGACTGGGGAAATTATCAGTAGACTCCTAATCTCCATGATTCGGCCATTCATGACCTTTTGAGTTCCTGGTCCCCTGTCTGTGTGTGTCTAGTCATGGGACTCTGTAATAGTCTTTATCTGGTGCAAAAGAAGTTTCTTTGATGAGTGGTGACTGGCTGTTTGTAAATATAAGGATACCTGTTTTGCTCTTAGAAGTTACCTTAGCCTAAGGATGTGACAACCTTGGGAATTTCTCTAGGATCTGTGATCTCTCTGGCCATGTGTATCTGGCTATGTTTATAATACCTGTGCTGTTTTGTCCTTCTGAGTTACCTCACTCAGGATGATTATTTCCAGTTCCATTCATTTACCTGAGATTTATAATTTCAGTGTTTTTCTTTAATTTTTTTATTTATTTCTGTATGTGTATGAATGTACTGTCTGCATGCAAGTGTGTGCACCCGTGTCGTGCAGTGCTGCGGAGGTCAGAAGAGGGTGTTGGATTCCCCTGGAACTGGAGTTCTCCTGGAATTGGAGTTTCAGATGGTTCTCGGTCGCCATGTGGGTGCTGGGGATCGAACCCGGGTCCTCTGTAAGAGCGGTCGGCGCTTTTAACCGCTAGGCCATCTCTCCAGCCCTATAATTTCAGTGTTTTTTTTTTTTTTTTTTTTGGGGTTTTGGAAGATATGTTATTTTTTTTATTTTTTATTTTTTTTCTAATTAAATTAGTTTTTATTGATGCTTTGTGCATTCAACATTTTTCCAATTCAGTTCAGGCTTATTTCCCTTTCCCTTCCCCCCCACCCCCCCCCATCCCAGATCATGCATTCTTCCATAACTGTCCTGCATCTTTCTCTCAGTTTTTTTTTTCATTTTAGCTATAAGTGATAATCCATGAGTACAAGCATCCTTCATGCAAAACCTATCTGCAGGCTGTTGTGCCCAAACACCTACAGCCCCACCATCCAGTGGGGGGTGACAGGTTGTTTGTTCAATCAAGTTGATCAAATGAGTGTCCAGATTACATTGCTGTAGTTTCACCATTCACCCCAATCACAGCCCTTACATTCTACCACGCCCCCTCTTCCGCAGGTTGTTCCCTAGGCTTAGAAAAGGGGGCACAGGTGGATGAGAGGTAAAACAGTCCACTCTCTCTGGAGCTGTTGACTTGGACTCTGGTCAATTCTGGCTGTTTCCTTTCATGGGCTGACAGTTTGTCCAGGAATAACCTTTCGATCCTACTAATGAAGAACAAGCAATTAGAAAGAGCTAAATAGTATTCCATTGTATATATGTATCACACCTTCATTATCCATTCATCAGTGGACATCTAATGGACATCTATCTAAGTTATTTCAATTTCTAGCTATTATGTAAAGGGCAGCAATGAATAAGGATGAACAGGCATTTCTGTAGTAGGGTATAGAATTTTGGGGTATATGTCCAAGAGTGCTATGGCTGGATTAGATGGTAGATCAGTCTGAGCTTCCTGAGGACTCTCCACCCCAATTTCCATACTGGCTGTGCCAGTTTACCCTGCCGCCAGCAGTGGGCAGCAGTGTCCTCTTCTCCACATCCTCATCAAAATTTGTTGTTGGTTTTTGGATCTTAGCCATTCTGAGTGGCATGAGATAAAATCTCAAAGTAGTTTTAATTTGCATTTCCCTGATGACTAAAGATGTGGAACATCTTTAAAAGTATTTCTCAGCCATTTGGAGAGACATCTTAGTCTATACCCTACAGAGGTTTGCATAGCTGAGGCCTCAGAAGAGTGTGCAACTTTCCACGTCTTCTGCTTATATTTTAACTATGAGAAAGAGTTGTAGTTTGGAAAGAGCTTCTCATCTTGGGGGTTGTGGTATAGTTTTTGTTTAGAGACCAGAAAAAAAAAGAGTGACAAAGGCAGGTGTGTGTGTGATCCTCCTACAACAGGACAAGCAAGATATTGGGACTCAGAATGACAGGTAGCACTTTAAAATGAAATTTATACAAAACATATGACTGACACTTAGAATCAGGAAGTGATGAAACCACTTGTGAAATTCCCTTGTGGAAAGGATGTGTTCATTTTAGCTGATTTTTAGAGTAAAACTATTTTTTTAGAAAACATTTCCTAAGTATTTACAGTCTACTTTAACATTTTCCATATTTATTCAGAGTATGTTTGGACATCTACCTTGCATCATTACTTCCGCCTGCCTTTGTACTGACACCAGATCTGAGTTTTTGAAAAGGCAAAGAAGTAGCTTCAAACTGACCTCCCAAATATTAGAAAGGCATTCTCTACCAAATGCAGAGGAAATGCATTCACCCTGCTCTAAACAACTCATGCTTAAATAATGCATTTCTGCAAAGTAATGTTTTAGAACTGCTCTCTTGAGAAGTGTTGCGTTGTGGATTAATTTTGCATTTGAAATATACATTGTGCGGCCTCCCTTCTAATTAGGACTTCCTTTGTCTTACCTCTAATTTGTATCACTTAAGCAGAAGAGGAGAAGTCTGGTTGGTGTTTTCCCCTTCACAAATCCTTTTAAGCAGTGTCAACTGTAATGTTGACTTAAGCTCATATCTTTAGAAGGAAAACTGCATTGCCAAGGAAAAGTTACTAGCTTAATCACAGTATCTAATTACAAAGAAGAGTAAATCACTGAAAACAAATAGTCTAAAATAAATTGGAAAATACAAGCAGTTAACAATCAAAGTGGGAAATACTGCCATGTCTCAAGTCTGAGCGATCTAATTGAGAGCAGCCATGTGTGAGTGTCTGGCCAAACTAGGGGTTGGCAAAGCATTTGCCATGACGCCTTTTTTCAAAGAGTCTTACCAAAGTAACAACACAAACAAGCCCAAAACTTAGACACTGAGCAAATCCAAGCATCTTCTGGTTGTAAGTTAGGAAGCAGTGGGCAGTCCCCCTCCCTCTCTGGTCCAGTCTGACCTTCAAATCATTATAGCCTTGTTTTAAATAAACTAGAAAAAAAGTAAAAAAAAAAAAAAAAAAAAGATATTCTCGTCCTTTATCTGAAGACATCTGAAAAGCATTTTACTAATCAAATTCTTCTCCTTCTATTTCTTTAGTGCCAGTTTCCTATGACTTTCCAATTCCAGTCAAATATGTTAAGAAAAAAACTAAGAAAAATAAATTTAGCAAATGAATTTTTTTGCTGTTATATATAACATTACCCTGATCTTGACTGCACTAGGAGCGTTCATATTGTTTTATCTAATGCAATTTAGTAGTTAGAATAATTACCATAAATATTTCAACAAAAACAGAGCTATCCTTCCTAGTCATTTTCATGATATGTCTATATAAAAGTTAAGAATGCAAAGATGGAAGTATTTCCTTGAGTGATTAATATTAGAAGCTTGCCTTTGAAAATGTTTTTACATCTTCCCTTAGACTTACAGATTCATCAGGAGTTTCAGTGGTATTATAATCTCAATATACTTGGAATAAAAGAGAAATTTTAAAAGCAGATTTCAGGGTTGGGAGAGTTTCTAAGAAGAGAGAAAAACAGGAGATAAAAATATGAAACCTACATACCCTCTAAACTGACCTCCTGAAATAACTCCTTTATCTAGAGCCACTTGATTCCAGTTCCGTCAAGGTTTACTGTACCTGGGACCAGATTTGAGGGAACCTACTTTGCTGTTTGGAACAGGAATCAGGGCCTCTTTCTGTCCAGCTTCCTGGTTCAGAAAACCAAATAGCTGTCTCTTATTTTTTGTGACTAAGTAAATGCTCATGTTTGGTTCATCCTGTTCTTTCATTATAGGTTTTAGGATTCTACTGAGTCCCTGCACTTCTGCAGTTGTCTAACACTTTGCCCAGCCCACTGGGTATATTCCCAAATGAGAGCTCTCCCTTGTCAGCTCACGAATTGCCACCATAGTTGCTGTCCATCAGAGACTTCTTAGCATGGCTGCACATTGGCCTATAATCCAGGCTCTGGCCATCCAGGATAGAATGCATCCTGCCACATGACCACACCAAAGTATTAGCTCACTGCCAAGTAACACTTGTTGGGCACCCATCACTGGGCTTCAGTCATTGAAGTTTGATATACTGTGTCGCTCACTGAGGCCTCTAAGGCCAGTCACTGAACCACAGCACCCCACATACTAACCAGAAAAACAAATTCAAATTCAGTATTCTTGAAAGAAATGTTGTTAGAAGGCTTAGGATTTTGTCTTTTTGACAAATGAAGTATATTTTATACACTGCTGTTGGATTGAATAGGCCAAGTAGAGGACATTGTTGTAGCTGGTGTAGAGACGCTGATAAGTAGAAGAGCCCTTTATGAACAGATGAGCCCTCCTCAGCCATCTTTGTTCCTTTCAGTGAAGATTTAGGACCCAGCATGCTTTTCTCTCTAGTTCAGCAGCAGACTCCACAGTCCAGAAACCAAGATGGGCAATGTCAGGTATCTAATTCCTCCTGCTCAGCCCTTATTTGTCCTTGGGTCAGGGTGAGCTTGTAATCTGCTGGGGAGGAATTAAAGATCTGTAGCTTTGGAAAAGGAATTGCACAGAGTAAGAAACACTTTAAAAAAAAGCGAGAGAAAATTCATATGAAAGCCAAAAAGGGGGATAGCAAACTTTGACATCATCATTCAGAAAATGAATATTACCTTGAGCTAGTACTTCCAATTGTATTTAAGACAGATAATCTTTAAAAAATTATTTATTACACTTACTCTGTGTGTGTGTGCGAGAGAAAGAGAGAGAGAGAGAGAGAGAGAGAGAGAGAGAGAGAGAGATGCCATGATGCCCATGTGGAAGTCGGAAGACAATTTGCAGGAGTCAGCTCATGTGGGTCCTGGGGATTGAACTCAGCCTGTCAGCCTTGTCAGCAAGCATCATTAGCAGCTGAGACATCTCGCCAGCCCTAAGGCAGGTAAGCTGGGGCCTTATCTTCTGCATAGTTCATTTGTGTGGACTATTGGCAGCTGATTTGACAGAGGCTTGGCTCTGTGTGTAATGACAGTACTACCTGGGCTGTGAGCCAAGGGGAGAGCAGACAACCTCTCCACACCTCTTTCGTCTCCTCAATTTGACTATACTCCAAAAGAATTTTGAAAACTGGTTTAAAATGTAGATAAGAGACAGAAATGCAATTAGTATTGTGCTATGAGAAATATGGAGATAGTTTCAGATGAAAGCTTGGCTTGAGAATTGAGACTGTCCTCCTGGCCATTGGACACCCCTTTACCCCATAAGCCCTCCCATCTTTCAGGAGCTACAAAATAGGAGAGTCATTTGAAAGGAAATATTTGGAAAAATAATGCTCATAAGCCAAGTGTGGTGGCACATGCCTTTGATCCTAGCACTTGGGAGGCAGAGGCAGGCGGATCTTTGTGAGTTCAAGGCCAGCCTGGTCTACAGAATGAGTTCTAGGACAGCTGGGGCTACAGGGAGACCCTGTCTCCAAAAGACCAAAAAAAAAAAAATAATAATATTGCTCACATGAAATGTGCCTTTATGAGGAAGTGAATGTACTCATAGAATACCTTCGCCTTTTTTAATACCAGTATATTGCATGGGCTGTTTTGCTCTTCAGTAAAAATGATTAATAGCCCCCATCCATCACATTGTACAGTGTGGCACATCTGAGTAGCAGAGAGCTTATAAAGTATACTTGGCAATAAGTCACAAAACATTCGTATTTTTAATAACATTTTGAAGGAGAAAAGTCTGTTTTTCAATAAATTCTGGCATGTCTTCCCTCCAGATTTTACTTCTCAATTTTTTTTCTCCTCGTTGGCTCGTTACTCAGTTTCTACCCAAGATAAATATGTTTCAAAGATGGATGAAAAAGAAGACTAGCACATGGGCTTGGAATTCCAAATTTCCTTCTATTTCTACTTTGGTCGTGATAGAATTAATAGTGGTATAATTAAATATACTGGAAGTTTGTATTGTTATTCATAATAAAGTAAAACTATTTCTCAACTCATTACATTTCTAGGTTATTCTCCTTACATATTTGGCTCCTCGTGGATATCTTATTTCTACTTATTATGTAAATTGGAGAATCTTTCTTAGGAAAGTCGTTAGTAGCTATTACTTTAATGATAGAACTCTAATTTTGTTGCATGTTACATACTTATCCTTATTAGAAACTTACTGCTCCTACTTCTAAAAACCACAATGTGTATCAACAAGTTGATAATTTAGAATATCTGCTAAGAGTGATACTAATTATAGAAAAGTGTCTGCTTTTCCTTCTGTTAAGTAGTCACCATATGTTACCCATAAATGACATGAGCCAGACTGGATTCCTGATAAATATAAGTGGATTCTATTTTTCTGAAAAATAAAAATGGAACTTAAAATTTTTGCATTTTTCTGCTTGCATGTATGTATGTGCATCACATGCATGCAGCACCTGCAGAAGCCAGAAAAAGGTGTCAGAACCCCTCAAACTGTAGTTACAAGCAGTTGTGAATTGCCATATGTGTGCTGGGAACCAAACCCAAATCCTCTACACGAGCAGCAAGTGATCTTAACAGCCGAGCGCTCTCTCTCTAGTTCCCTCAAAAAAGCAACTTTTAGAAGTCTGTGAACTTTGTTTTCATCCATCATAAAGATGATACCTGCCCCTCTACTTACCATGTGCCTCACCAGTATTTAAATATCAAAGTTTACAGGTGTAATCATATGCAGGATTCTCCTGTTTGCAGAGTTCCCATGGTATTCTATAGTATGGAATGCTATTAAAGCATGTAAAATGTTTGGTATTCAAAGCCAATGAGCATATACCTCAGGGCAGATGAGAAAAGCAGACTTTCTTCTGTGTTTTAATGTTAGTTATCAGATGCCAGCTGCTTGGTCATCTCTTCTGTGAACTGAAGATTTCCCTCAGTGAAGCACAGTCCACAGTAGGATGCAGATAGTGAGATGCTGAAACTCTGACATGAGCACTCGTTCACTGATCAACTCTGCACCTCTCTAGTTCAGAACAAAAGCTGGGTTGTTTCTAAATCCTATGCTTGTTTATTGGGTATGGAAGGTTGGCTTAGGAAAGGAAGCTAACAGGAAGTTATGTATTGAGTATGAAAAATAAGAGCTATAGAAGGCATAAATTACTCCAGAGTTTCGTGTGTGTGTGTGTGTGTGTGTGTGTGTGTGTGTGTGTGTGTGTGTGTGTGTGTATGTACCTCAATGAATGATAAAATGTGATAGAGAACTAGTCCTTCCACAGGGAGGAAACCTGGTGTGGAGGGAATGATTGGAGGTGTTGAATTTTAGATGTGTGGAATGAGTTGTCATATTTTGAGATATCCACATAATGAATAAGATATATAGGCCTCACTGTCATATGAAAGGTCTGGGTTGAAGCCTAAATTTTGACTGTATACATAGTGTTATCATTTTAGTTGTGGGAGTGAATAAGATTAATGATTTGTCAACTTGGAAGAGAATGAGGGGGCTGCACAGAAGATAGACAGGAGATAGATAGAAATTTCTCAAAAAGTACAGATGCTAAGGCAGCATTAATGCCTTAGAACCCATAGCAGAGCATTTAAAGCTGAATAATAAAAGTGCAGTCAAATGCATAAATGTTGGCAGCACCTTGATCTAAAATTATTTTGGAAATCACCAAAGATTAAGATTCACTCTTCTTAACTGAATGATACATTTTTAGCACTCTGAGACAGCAGCAACAACAGAAACCATCCAGCTTCTATATTCCAACCATCACATCTCCCTTGCCTGGAATCATTTTGTTTTAATACCATCCTATGGGAAATATGTCTAGTTTACCACTCCATTTTTTTTCTATTTTATATGGGATTATAATGATGTTCACTTTTGTTGGATAATGAGAGGAAAATATCATTATTGTTGAGGTATCCTGGTTTAAAGAAGTTTCCTAGGGGAAGCCATCAAATTCCCATAATAAAAGTTATAGTCCAAATTTTTAATGTATTTTAATTTTTTTAACTTTGCATGGAAGCATCAGAAGTCTTCATTGCATTAATTACTATGATAGAGCTACTATGGCTGACTGTGTTCAGTTTTATATACTGAAGTTTCTAAGCCGACACTCATTTTTAAATTTTTATTTATTTTTGTTATGTGTATGAGTGTTTTGCCTGCATGTATGTAAGAGCACCCATGCATGCAGTGCTCATGGAGGCCAGACGAGGGCTTTGAATCCCCTGGAACTGGGGTTACTGAAGGCTTTAAGCCACCTTGTGGGTGCTGGGAACCAAACTGGGGTCTAATCCATACAAAAATAGGACTTCAGTGAAATTCTAGATACTTTCACCAATATGCTAGTTTTAAAATAATTAAAAGAATAAAAACAGTAACTGGCTCTTTTTGGTATCCTGTAAGAAACAAAAATACCTAAGCAATCCTTAGTTTCTAATATAACTTTACTTTCCCTGTATAAGCAGTTTCTGCTCTGAACTAAAGCCAAAACAAAAGGGATGTGCTATTGATCCTTTAGCAACTTAACTGGGTCTTAACTCCCTGAGTTTTTATTAATATGAAAGAGTCTTCTTATCTTTCCCTAAAAATATAATTCTCTTCTGGTATCAGAAGAAGACCAAAGCCTCTAAATTTGGTGGGGATGTTTGTTGTTTTTCCCAAGACTCCAGACCTATTCTCTTCCTAATCCCAAATCCAGCCACACTTGTCTTTAGATAACTGTATGATACTAACTTACACATCTTTATCTCAATTCCTACATTTTTTTCTTGAATTGCAGGAACTCCTTTATTGGAAATTCCTATGTAGACAATGAAATTCAATATAGAATAGAACTTGAAACTCCCCCCTAAATTTGTTTCTCCAAGAAATCTTATGAAAGTCAACAAAGTATGTACTAGAATCATGCTTTATTCCTTTCTTTTATTCACTTCTCATAGCTAATACAACACTCACCTTTTCCATTTTTCTTTCCCATGTACAATTTAAACATTGAGCACCTTTCTTTTGGTATTTATTGGACAGTTTCCTCAAGCATATAGTTGCAGTTTCTTCTCCAGTCGCACCCAGCCTGTACACAGTCACTGATTTTCCTAAACCCAATTTCTTTTTTTTTCTTTTCGGTCTTTTGAGAAAAGGTCTCCCTGTATCCCCAGCTGTCCTAGAACTCACTATGTAGACCAGGCTGGCCTTGAATTCACAGAGATCCACCTGCCTCTGCCTCCTGAGTGCTAGGACTGAAGACATACACCACCACACCTGGCTCATGATGTTATTCTTTATTTATGATTCTCCAATGTTTTCTCTTTGCCTAGTGGATACTACAGTTTCAACTTCTAAGCATGTCATTGAAGCACCCCACAGCCTGACTCCAAACTGTCTTTCTGACCTCTTGTTTTGTAAATTCTGTTCACTCTTCATCCCAGCTATCCAAACCATTTATAAGTGCTTGAAAAAATACCCCACACTGGAAAGGGGAATACTCATCAACTGCTGATGGGAAAATGTAAAATCATATAACCACTATGGAAAGCAGTGTGGAGAACCCTTAAAAGACTCAAAATGAGCCTACCATCTGACCCAGTCATACCACTCCTGTGTATATACCCATAAGACTCATCCTACTGCAAAGACATATGCACATCTGTTTATTGCAGCTCTCTTCACAGTAACAAAGAGCTGGAACCAATCCAAATGCCCCTCAACTGACTGGTGGATTAAAAAAATGTGGTTCATCGGGGCTGGAGAGATGGCTTAGCGGTTAAGAGTGCCAACTGCTCTTGTAGAGGACCCGGGTTTGATTCCCAGTACCCACATGGCGGCTGAGAACCGTCTTTGGCTCCAGTTCCAGGGGAATCCCTCTTCTGACCTACACAGCATTGCATGACACGGGTGCACAGACATACATGTAGACAGTACATTCATACACATAAAAAATAAAAATAAAAAATAAAATAAAAAATGTGGTACATCTATACAATGGAGTTCTATGCAGTAATAAAGAAAGATGACATCATGAACTTTTCAGGTAAATGGATGGAACTCGAAGCCATTATGCTAAGTGAAGTAACACAGTCCCAGAAAAAACAAACGGCGAATAGTTTTCCTCATTTGTGGATGCTAACACCAAATCCCCAGTTGAAAGGCAAGCTGAACAACATTATTGTTACATTTCTTTTTATCTGAAAGCAACTGTGCTGTTATAATGTGAATCTTTTAAACAGGCTCTAGAATTGACCTACCACTTCTTTTCAGACTCTGTAATTACTGTATATGGGTGGAAAGTACGTATTCATATTTTAGAGTAATATAAAATTACAGGGGAAAAGGGGGAATGCTTAAACGTATTTTGGAATTAACATACAGTTTATTCTCAGAGGTCATAATTTTGATACATATGTGATGGTTATATAGGCATATGCTGGAGCAATACAAAGGGGAGGGAACAACAACAACATAAAAACTGGGTCAAAGAACTGACTGATACAGTTAAATTCTGCCCAAAACAACCAGCCTCTGCAGTGAAAAACTTTGGAAAGACTGAGAGAAAGATGCAAGACATGTATGGCAGAAGGCATGAACTGGGGTGGGGTGGGGGGCAGGGAGAGGGGAATGTGTCTAAATTTGACTGAAAGATAATGTATGAAATACACAAATCATCAATTAAAGTATTAAAAAATACCCCAATAGATGGAATAGATGCTTCCATCTATGAGCATCTGTGCTTTATTAAAGACTCCACAGAGATGTGATGTTTGCCTTGATGCTTTCCTGTACCTGACAGATAGAAATTCATTAGTTTTTTCTTCTCCCTATAACATCGTAAAACTTACAATAAATATATTTCCTTTTACATTTTATTGACACTTTACGGGAAGCTTTATAGCCTAGTGCTTTTAAAACAGCATAAGCGTTTGAGTCAGTTAAGCTTGAATTTGAAGCTTGCAGTAACTATGAAACCAAGTTCTTGATTTCTTTGAATCTCGTTTTCCTCTTCTGTAAAGTGGAGATTGCAACAGTACATTTATCAAAGGGTTATCATAATTACTTGAGGTAAATGCAGACTTTGGCACATTAAACACTGTACTTGGTGCATGTTCTTTTGCTGTGATGGTGATTGTTTTTGTCTTTCCTTCGGTATTATGAATGCCAGTAACTGGTGTTTAGTAGAATCCCAGTCAATAAATACTCAAGAAAAGACTAACAATGGTAATCCATTTGCATGACATATGAATGTTAGTTTGATCATTCCAAATATCCAAATATTAAAGGAAAAACTATTTATAAGATTAAAAGGATAAAATTGGATATTTTTAAATTTGAAAAGTTAGAATATAATAATCCTTCAATTTGTCCTTTCCTGTTATTTAAGAAGTTTTGATTGTAATATTAATGCTCAGTAATTTATTATTATTTTTTTTATAAAAGGAAGAGTTTATTTGAGCTTACAATTGTTCCAGGGAATTAGAGTCCATTGTGGCAGGAAGCATGGTGGCTGGGGCTGGAGCAGCAAGCCGAGGGTCACATCTCGTCACAATGAGCACAGGAAGCAGAGAGAGAGAGACTGGAGACCGCAAGGCTTGTTAAACTCACCAAGCCTGCCCCCAATGATGTACTTCCTCCAGCACAGCCACACCTTCTAAGACCTCCAAGAACAGTGCCACCAACTGGAGACAAAATGTCAGAATACTTAAAGCCTATGGGGGACACTCATTCAAACCACCACATTCCATTCCCTGGCCCCCATAGGCTCCCGACCATATCAAATGCAAAATGCATTTAGTCCAACCTTAAAAGTCCCCATAGTCTTTACCAGTCTCAATTCTATTCAAAAGTCTACAGTCCAAAGTCTCTTCTGAGACACAGGCCAATCTCTTAACTGTAAGCTCCTGTAAGATCAAAAGGCAAATTACATACTCCCAACATACAGTGGAACTGAATACACATTCCCATTCCAAAAGGGAGGAATAGAGGCATAGTGAGGAAATACTGGACCAAAACAAGACCGAAAACCAGCAGGGCAAACACCAAGTCCAGTAGCTCCATGTGCAACTTCTGGGACTTGACTTCCAAAGGGCTTAGATGGCTCAGCTCTTCCAGTCTTTACTTCTTCGTGAAGTCTCTTGTTCATCTCTTTGCTTCTTCATCGTTAACGATGTGGTGGTTATTTGATTTCATCTTTCTTCTTTCGATTTTTTGGTATTTAGTATTTTGGAGAATCAAGCTGCTTGTCCATCTATGTCTTACTGCATTGAAGGTATCCTTCTCCACTCTGTTGGATGATTTCTCTTCAACTTCCTTGATTTTTTTTTTTTTTTTGTATGTTTACTAGAAGCTTTTAGTTATGAGTACCCATTTGTCAATGTGACGTCCTTATTCTGTCGCAGCTGCTGTCTGTATTTTAGGAAGTCCTTTCCTATGCCTATGTCTTGTAGTCTGCTGCCTTTAACTATTTCTTCTATTGACTCAGAGTTTGGGGTTTCACATTGAGTCTTTGATCATCTGGAGTTGACTTTTGTACAATGGCA